>MU779402.1:9690-82537 GCA_026770625.1 Nicotiana glauca | reverse complement strand
CTGTCGGCCGAAAAGAAGACATCTCATCACTAAAAGAGTCCTGGCAAGGTTCCTTGGTTTTGAAATGCGGATCAATGGGTTCACGAGAAGCTGGAAAGTTTGTGTGGGTCGGCCGTCCAGTCCAAGAAGCATGTCATGTTCATTTGAAACCAACATGCACACCCCAGTTAAGTCCTTCTTTTCCCCCGAAAGGGACGCTTCTCTTTAAACTCATTCACTTGCCTTTTGTATATTTCTTCCTTGAATCCCTTTCGGTTTAACGCTGATTCCGAAATTACTACAAAGAAAGGTAGTAGGATTGGTTCTATCAGGCTCCACCTGGTCAGAGTTGCAGAAAATGCCCAACCTCAGCGAGTGCGTCATGCCAATACCGACTGACCATAGTGTTTGATGTTCTCAAAGCAAAGACATTTGAAAAGAAAGAAAGTCAAAGACAAAGGTCCCGAAGGCAGAATAAAGTGAAAAGGACAGAGCCCACACGGGCGAATCATAATGAAACCCTGAAAGTTGAACCCAGTCGGTTTGAAAAGAGATTCACCCTCGAGGCCGAGAAGCAGCAAACTTCTCAACGGAAATGGGGCCAGGATCAAGCGATTGATATGATCAAGGCCACAAAACCAACCACCGTTTCAAACTAACAAATTGTTCTTTGTTGAAAACAGGTGCAATCAAAGCAACCATGCAAGAATGCAGGTGCAATCCAAAAGAAATGAGATGCGCAATCGCTGAAACAGCTTTACAACAGGGAATCTACCAAAAAGGGAAGTTTCCCGAAATTCTTTCATACGTTTTGTTAACTAATGATAAATAAAAAAAAAGAGAGGAAAAAGAACAGAAGGAGAAAAAGAAAAAGAAGAAAATAAATGAAAATAAAAACCCCAAAAGAAAAACAAATCATAGTAGCAAGGAGCTCTTTCTTTCTAAATCCCGGCATAACCCGAGGATCTCCCTGGCATAACCCAAGGAGCTTTTTCTTTCCAAATCCCAGCATAACCCGAGGATCTCCCTGGCATAACCCAAGGAGCTTTTTCTTTCCAAATCCCAGCATAACCCGAGGATCTCCCTGGCATAACCCAAGGAGCTTTTTCTTTCTAAAAATTGCGGTATAACCCGAGGATCTCCCTGGCATAACCCAAGGAACTTTTTATTTCCAAATCCCGGCATAACCCGAGGATCCCCTCCCTGGCATAACCCAAGGGGCTTTTTCTCTCCAAATCTCGGCATAACCCGAGGATCTCCCTGGCATAACCCAAGGAACTTTTTATTTCCAAATCCCGGTATAACCCGAGGATCCCCTCCCTGGCATAACCCAAGGGGCTTTTCTTTCCAAATCCCGGCATAACCCGAGGATCTCCCTGGCATAACCCAAGGAGATTTTGCTTTCCAAACCCCGGCATAACCCGTGGATCTCCCTGGCATAACCCAAGGAGCCTTTTCTTTCTAAGTCCTGGCATAACCTAAGGAGCCTTATTTTTTCCTGAGTCTCGGCATAACCCGAGACCTTTTTCTTTTTCCGGCATAACCCGGTCATCTTCTAGCATAACCTGGATTCATTTACAGAGATACACAATCCTGATTTAATTGCTTAGATATGTGTCACAACTAACTCACGAAATTTTCCTAGTGAATGGGGTAAAAAATTTCGTTTGTTTGTTTGTTTTGGTATCTTAAGCAGGTCAACCTCAAGACACAAGGTGTGATATGACCAATGGAATAAATCTCAATTCAGAATCAAGAAAAGAAAAAAAGAACAAAAGAAATGAATTCAAACGTGAAGCAAGTAAGGGTGCAGATTGCTTAAAACCTGATTGAAGTCACAAGCTCCGCTGATCCCATTTTGATTCAATGCTGCAGAAAGAAGCAAACACCTACAACTTACGAGCATCAAGATTCAGATCAGGGTCCACAGCAAAATCAGCTAAGACTCAAGATCAAGTTTCAAGAGAATTATAGATAGGAATCTTGTAACTCATAGTTGATAGGCATAGCTAGCTTAGTTTTGATTTTCCTTTTGGTGTAATAAGGAGGTCAGCAAGCAGTAGCAGCAGCAACAACAGTGAAATTCACAGCTCATGGTAGTCCCAGCTACCAAAACTTTCAGAACTATACTGACCTAATTCCTGTTAAGCCCAGGATATATAGGCAGCCTATGAAGTAGGGTGCGGTCAGCTCTTTCAAAAATGCTTCACACGGAATATGCGAACGGGAAAAAATCGCTCATTTCCGCTCACTTGCCTTTGCACGAAAACTCTTCGTGTTTCCGGGCAAAGAGGGGCGGCTGTGAGCACGTGATTTTTGCCCTAAGCAAATTATTCCCAAAATTCCAAATAAAATAATTTTTTTATTATTTTATAATTTTTGTGAATTTTGTGTTAATTGTTGTATTTTATCTGTGCATTTATAATACATTTGCATTTAGGAATTAATTTTACATTTGAGACATTTTAATATTAATTAGGGGTTAATTTGTTTTAGAATAAAATATGAATAAAATAACAAAAATAGTTCACTTTTAATTGTTTTAGGATTTAATTAGTTTAGCTTTGAAATAGATTAGGATTTTATTTTAATTTTTACATATTTATAAAATCAGAAAAAATAATACAAAAATACAAAAATGCAAAAAAAAGAAAAGAAAAATTAAAGAAAAAGCAATTAAGTAAGTATTAAAAAAGTGGTCTTTATTAGAAGACCAAATTTGGGCCAAACCCCCTCAATTTCCCCCAGCCCAATTTAATTACCCGTTCAAAACCACCCGTCTAAAGCCCAGACCCGGTCCAGCACCTTCCCCCTTCCAAACGATACCATTTAGCAGGCGTTAAATCCTAGCCGTCTAGGATAATCAGATCAACGACTCAGAAGTGGGGTCTTTTGGGTATAAGACTGTCCTAATCCATACCCCCTACCTCCTTTCCCGTCTTAGAACACCCCTAATACATGAACCCTAATCCCCACTGCTGCCCGCCGTCCGCCGGCGGCCGGAAATCGCCTCCGCCGGCGGCCGTCTCCAATCTCATCCAAAATTACACCATAGCACCCTTTTGTCCTCCCCAATCCGGATCTGAGCTTAGTTTCTTCCAAAACTTAGCCAAATCGGTCAAATATCCCAATCCGCAGACACCGCCTCCGCCGCCCACGGCGGCACTAACTCCAAATGACTCCAAAGTTACACCACAACATCTCCACACTTCCCTCTTGCTAAATCCATCGATTATTTCCCTCGAATCCCCACCAGGAATCACAAATCTGGATTTGAAAATCCGACCCCAAAACCCTAATTGCTCCAAACCTCATCAAATTGATGTCACATGACCTCCTCACCTCCTTCATGACGAATCCATCATCAGGAGTGCTCAAATTTCACCGGAGCTAATTGATTTTTAAATTTAAAAGGGCGGCAGAATCCTAGGGCTATAGTGAGTAGTTCCTTTCTTTCGTCTTATTTCTTCTTTTCTTTGTTATTATTATTTTTGTTTCTTTGTTTTTTTTTTGTTGTTCATTCTGTCTATGGCTATCTCTTTTCAATTTTTGCCTTTTCTTCTTATGGTTTTATGTTTAGTTTTAATTTTTGTTTAATTTTTGATTTTGTTCATGTTTGAATCTGTTCTATGGATTTTCATTTAGTCACATGATTTCTTAGTTTAGTCGAACTTTTGTTTTGATTCAGTGATTACTAATATATGCTGTAGTTTTATTAGCTAAGTAATTAGATTTGTGTTAACATTGCTAATTGTTCTTAGAATCAATTTTGTTTAGTAGAATTAATTGCTAAATAATTTCTATTAATTTTAGATTTGGTTATAGCTGAATATAATTAACCATAGGCAAATATTAACTAAGGCAAAAGGTTTGGGGGTCTGATTGGTCAGTAATTTCAGGGGAACTTCAAGGGTAGTTTAGGCATGATGGCTGTTTTATTAAGAATAGTAAATTCAAAACCAAGATAAGGGTAGTATAGGTATTGTATAGTGAAAAGAACACCCTAGGGCCTTCTAGAATAGGACTTTAGTGTACATTTTAGCAAACTTAGGGCAGTAATTTGAGAAACAAGTCAGAAATTGAAGGATTAATAGGTAAAATCTTAAATTAAAAGAGGGAAAAAATGTGTGAAAGCTTCCAGAATATTCTGCCCCACTCCTTGCCTATAAAAGGCACCCCTAATGCCTTCTTTAACAAGTTTTGGAAATCCCCTAAAAATTTCTAAAAGTTACACACCCCTGAAAATTCCAAAAAAGTTTTTGGAGCCCCAAAAAAATTTCCCCCCAAAACTCCTCATTCAATTTCAGATTTAAATTTGAAATTCAAACCTTCAAAAATCCAAAAATAATAGAAAATCAGTAGGAAAATCCAAAAAATATTACTGTTCCATTAGATAATTCTAGTTGATTTTGATTTTTAATTACTGAATTCTATTCTTCTAGTTCCAAAAACTTCAGAGATTCATTAGTTTGAGTTTCGAGCAATTTTGAGTTTGATTGTTTGGTTTTGGTTGAGTTGTGGTTTGCTGAAACTTTCAAAAGTGTTTAAGTGCAATTTCAAGTGGTTTTTGGGTTCAATTAAGCTGCATTTGGTTATCTACTGAGTATTATCCTTCTATAATTCATCCTGGGATTTTTGAGAGTCTGTTTGGCGCAAATTGGATCTTATTGCTGCTGGTTGTGGCTGTTATTTGCCAAAACTGTTCACTAACTTCCTCGTTCTCTTTTGTTTAATTCCAGGTACACGCTTGGGTGTATTTTGAAATAATTTCTCCTGCGAAATGATAATACAAGTGATGTTTGGTGCTAAACGAAGTTCATCTACTGCTTTGTCAATTTGTTTTACTGCAGTTAATATAAATACTATAAATTTAATTTACTTTTTTTTATTTAGACATTGATATACATGTAATAAATTAGACTGTTAAACTTTTCTTTTAGGTCTGTTTGTTTGTCATGATTAGGCAAATATGATAACTTATGTTATTTTGGTTAGTTTTATTAGTGATTACATATACTTCTGATAATTGCTGTTGTTCTACTGTTAAGAGCCGTCTAAGGCTGTATTAGATGTCATTAACATGAAAGGTCTTTCCTAATGACGGTAGCTTGTAGAAGTGTATGTTCTCACGTTTAATTTGATTCCAATTGGTAATGTGGAACAAGTATTGATTCTAATACCATAACCTTCAGCTTGAAGTCCAAACCAATGTGAAAATGAAGCATAAAAATTGGCTAGTGTAGATACTGTGAATAGATAGCAGAAATATGTTCTTTGATAATAGACTGAAAATGGATTACATGTGCTCACTATTAATTACACATTTTTTAGAAATTAAAGTTTCAATAGTAAAATTCTGAAAATCTTCCTGCTTAACGCCTGGTATTCAAATCCAGTATTAAATTTGTTTAAAAATGTATAATTGTGAAGTTAAAACGCTTATTAGATTCTAGATTGATAATTAATTAATATTTGGCCACATATGTTTAAAGCCCAAAATAATCATTGTGGGTCAAACCCCTTTAACAAAGTATACTAGGAACAGGGAATTAATTTACACATATGAATTTGAATTTCGAATTAGGTAGCGGGTTCAAGCTAGAAGGGTCTTCCCTTTTGTTTGAATTCGGGGCTCGAATTTATATTTGTGAATTAATTGGCCTTTAGAGACAAATAAATAGAAAATTTTAATTCACTTTAAGTTTGCCTTTTAATAAAAAATAAGACGAGCCTCGCCAAACCAAATACAAATTGCGGGGCCCTCATTAACTTCTTAATTAAAAATACTTAGATATTCAGGATGGGCCATTTAGCAAATTTCACGGCCTTCCCAAAAGATAATAACACGTTAGTCTCTTTAGACGTGATTTTCAATAAAATTACATTCCTAAACTCTGGTGTGCATTTCATGCGACCCAAATCTAAATCTGAAAACGTTAAATAACAATGTGTCGAGGATTCGGGTGCATTTCATGTGACGTGATCCAAAAACACGTTCTTAAACGACGTTCACTTTCTTAATAATTGACTAATAGCGGTTAAATCATTCTAAAATTGCACTATAGGTTGGAGCATGTATGAAAACTAGATTTTATCCATTCATAATAATTTAAGCGACCGTGCTAGAACCACGGGATCCGGGGGTGCCTAACACCTTCCCCCTGGTCAACAGAATTCCTTACATAGAATCTCTGGTTCGCAGACTCCAAATGGGAAGTCAACAATTTTCCTCGATTTGGGATTTGATTTAAACCGGTGACTTGGGACACCAAAAGCCAATCTTATCCCAAGTGGCGACTCTAAAAATAAATAATCCCAATTCGAATAATGTCACTTTAAATAGAAAAACTCCCTTATACATTTATCCTTCGGGTAGGTGTGTAAAAAAGGAGGTATGACATATGTGAACCTATTTCCTTTTTGGTCTGTTCCAAAAAGAATGAATCATTTCTAAGTTAAGCAAAATTGTGGTAGGCGTACCACCTGCTCCTATTTCATCATAACTAGTGGTACGCGTACCACCCGCTCCCTTTTCATCAATGACTCGTGGTAAGCGTACCACCCGCTCCCATTTCATCAATGACTCGTGCTAAGCGTACCACCCACTCCCATTTCATCAATAACTTGTGGTAGGCTACCATCCGCTCCTATTTCATTAATGACTTGTGGTAGGCGTACCACCCGCTCCTATTTCAATTCAACACAATATCACAATAAAATCTCGGCAAGGGATCAAAGGCAACATAGAAATTTCCCGACAAGGGAACAACAATATCAAATCAACCATCCCGACAAGGGAGAATCAGCTATAACCAATCCTAGTTCAACTCCTACTCAGTCCAATTAATACCAATACTCAAGCATAAATAAAGTCCACGAGAATAAACTAAATCTTTGCTAAATATCACGAATCATCAATTAGTGCCTTCGTAGTAACTTTTAAGAACACAATATCTGTCAATTTAAGACTCACGGTCATGCTCGACACCAACATATAGATACTCGTCACCATACCTATACGTCGTATTCCACAAGAAGCAATTAGAAAATAGGACACAACTCCTAATCCCTCAAGTTAAGGTTAGACCTGACACTTACCTCGATGCCTTGATCTCAATTATAGCTTTACCCCTTGATTCCACCATCAATTCGCTCTTATCTAGCCTCAAATTACTTAATTTCATCAACAAACGCTAAATGGATCAACCCCAATGCATGAAAATGAGTTTTCCAAAGTTTTAACCAAAAAGTCAAAAATTGCCCCCAGGCCCATATGGTCAAAACCCGAGGTTCAAACCAAAACTCGAATACACATTCCCGCACGAACTTAAATATATAATTTATTTTGAAATCGACCTCAAATCGAGGTCCAAATCCCCAATTTTAGAAAAACCTAGGTTCTATCCTAAACACCCAATTTCCCCCATGAAAATCTTTGATTTTAAGTTGAAATCATATTAAATGATGTTAATGATTGAAGGAAATGAGTAAAAACTAACTTACAATCGATTTGGAAGAAGAGTTGTTCTTGAAAAACGCACAAAGGAGTTTGTATTTTGAAAAGATGTGAAAAATGGTTTACAATCGGCTAAGTATAAAAAAATGTAGGTCTCAGTTATGGGAAATGCGAATAGGGGTTCCCAATTGCGAACCCCGACCTGTTGATATGGGAATTGCAAAACATTGTTCACATTTGCGAACCCTTCATAATTACTGGACCTTCGCATTTGCGATCAGAAATGTCGCATTTGCGACTTGGTAATTGCAAAGAGAGGGTCGCACTTGCGACCAAGGCTGAACAGGGAAGTCTCGCATTTGCAAAAAGAAGCTTGTATTTGGGAGGAAGAGTGGCCTGGGTTGACTTCGCATTTGCGACTCAGCCTTCGCAATTGCGAACTCGCATTTGCGAGCCAGGCCTGCAGGTCTGAACACACAGCAAATTTTTTAGTTCAATATGCACCTCGTGTCCTATCCAAAACTCACCCAGCCCTCGAGGCTCTAAACCAAATATACATACAACCTCAAAAATATCTTACGGACTTATTCGTGCAATCAAATTGCCAAAATAACATCATAAACATCAAATTAAACCTCAAAATCCATGAATTCTTTCAAACTTCTTAAAACATCAAATTTTTCGATTTAGGTCCGGATTACATCAAACGACATTCATTTTCAACCAAATTTATAAAAATGACTTAAACCATATACTCCCTCCGTTTCAATTTATGTGAACCCATTTGACTGGGCATTGAGTCTAAGAAAAGAGAGAAGACTTTAAAATTTATGGTGTAAAATGAAACACATATATTTTGTATGGCTATAAATCATTGCATAAAGGTAGATTATTTCCAAAAAAGGAAAGAGTTTATTCTTTTTTGACACGTTCTAAAAAGAAAATAGGTTCACATAAATTAAAACGGAGGGAGTATAAGACTTGTACCGGGCACCGAAACCAAAATATGGGCCTGATACCATCGTGTTCTAGTCAGATTTCATTTCAAATTTTCTTAAACAATTTCAGAAAATAATTTTACTCAAAAATTCATTTCTCAGGCTTAGGATCTTGGAATTCGATTCCGGGCATAAATCCCGTATTTTCCAACGGACCCTCCGGGACCGTCGAATCACGGGTCCGTGTCCGTTTGGTCAAAATATTGACTGAAGTCAAATTAACTCATATTATAATCAAAACTTATTTTTTTTTACAAATTTTGATATTTAAGATTTGCGGACTACGCACGCAAATCGAGGCAAACTATAAATGAGGTTTTCAAGGCCTCGAAGACACAGAATTTTACTTAAAACAAGTGATGACCATTTGGTTCATCACATTCTCCACCTCTAAAAGTTCGTCCTCAAACGGACATAAGAAGGAAGTACTTGAGTCGGAAAAAAGATAGGGATAACGGCTCCACATATCGGACTCGGACTCATAGGTCGATGCCTCAGGAGGCTGACCTCTACACTGAACATGAACAGAAGGAAAACTCTTCGACCTCAACTGACGAACCTTCCGGTCTAGAATAGCTACCAGCTCCTCCTTATAAGACAAGTCCTTGTCGAACTGGAAAGTGCTGAAATCTAACACGTAGGCTGGATCGTCGTGATACCTCCGAAGCATGGACACATGAAACACTGGATGCACGACTGATAAGATCGGTGGCAATGCAAGTCTATAAACCACCTCTCCTACTCTATCAAGAATCTCAAACAGACCAATGAATCTAGGGGTAAGCTTGCCCTTCTTCCCAAATCTCATCACGCCCTTCATAGGCGGCACTCGAAGCAATATCACCGACCATAAAAGCCACATCTCGAACCTTGCGGTCCACATAACTCTTCTGCCTGGACTGAGCTGTACGAAGCCTATCCTGAATGATCCTGACCTTGTCCAAGGCCTCCTGAACCAAATCCGTACTCAACAACCGAGCTTCTCCCGGCTCAAACCACCCAACCGGAGACCGACACCGCCTACCATATAAAGCCTCATAAGGAGCCATCTGAATGCTCGACTGGTAGCTGTTGTTGTAGGCAAACATTAGGCAAAAAGTGATCCCATGAACATCCAAAGTCAATAACACAAGCTCAGAGCATATCTTTCAAGATCTGAATAGTCCGATCAGACTGACCGTCCGTTTGGGGATGAAATGTTGTGCTCAACTCAACCCGTGCCCAACTCTCGCTGAGCTGCTCTCCAGAAGCACGAGGTAAATTGTGTACCCCGGTCTAAAATGATAGATACTGGCGCACCATGAAGGCGAACAATCTTCCGAATATAGTCTCAGCCAACCTCTCATAAGAATAGGAGACTGCCATAGGAATGAAATATGCTGACTTGGTCAGCCTATCAACAATGACCCATACTGCGTCGAACTTCTTTTGAGTCTGCGGGAGTCCAGTAACAAAGTCTATAGTGATTCTCTCCCACTTTCACTCGGGAAGATCAATCCTCTGAAATAAACCACCAGGCCTCTGATGCTCGTATTTAACCTGCTGACAATTCAGATACCGAGCCACATATGCAACGATATCCTTCTTCATTCTACGCCACCAGTAATGCTGCCGCAAATCCTGAGACATCTTTGCGGTGCCCGAATGAATAAAGTACTGGGAGCTATGGGCCTCCTCTAAAATCAACTCTCGGAATCTATTTTAGGCAAACAAACTCAACCCTGCAATCTCAAAACTCCATCATCATCTAAGGTAACCTGCCTGGAACCTCCGTACTGCATCGTGTCTCTAAGAACACACAAATATGGATCATCATACTGTTGATCACGGATACGCTCTAATAATGAAGAACGAGCGACCGTGAAATCTAACACACGGCTGGGCTCAAAAACATCTAGTCTGACAAACTGATTGGCCAAAGCCTAAACAGCCAAAGCAAGTGACCTCTCACCAATCGGAATATAAGCAAGACTGCCCATACTGGCTGACTTCCTACTCAAAGCATCAGCCACCATATTGGCCTTTCCCGGATAATATAAAATGGTGATATCATAATCTTTGAATAACTCCAACCACCTTCTCTTCCTCAAATTCAACTCCTTTTACTTGAACAAATACTGGTGACTCTTGTGATTCGTGAACACCTCACATACCCTGCCATACATATAATGCCTCCAAATCTTCAATGCGTGAACTATGACTTGTCTCACCTGTTTTTTCTCGCAAAATCGGGTTTATGACATTTGGGAGGACAACTCGTTTCCTTTTGGGAATTGGGTTTTGGAATTGAAGAGTCGCCACCTAATAATTTAAGTGTATTAGGACACTAAGAAGGGTTTAAGTTGGATAACCAGAGATTGGGTAAGGGCTTGAAATTATCCCAAGGGGAAGGTGTTAGGCACCCCTCAGGATCCACTAGTGTGGTTCCCGGCCAAGCTATTATTGTGACTTTAGGTACAAATAACACATAGGCAAGTAGGACTTCAAATAAGAGGGGATTTTCACATAAAGGATAAAAATAAACAAAATCGGAAAGAACTAAAGAGAGTTGATTTTTCTTAGAAGAAACATTTTCGAAAGATTTGAAAGAAACAAAGAACAAAGGGAAGGGGTCCTAGGTTTATTAATAATATGGATGACCCCACAAAATATCCGGTAATCACTCATCAGTGAGGGGCTACGTGTGATGTTATCGCTTGGTCATCATATCCATATCTACCCCTTCCCATCCCATTAAGGTATTAAAGTGCGGAATAATCTCGTTTACTTATTGTATACTATTACCTGCCCCAATCCTATCAATCCCGGAGGTACTTGTGACTAATAATCCTAAAGGGAGGGGATGTTGGTCTTATTAGTGGTTTTAAAAGGTAAAAATACTAAGGCGACAAACAAAACACATATAACAAGTTTGGGGAAGCATATAAACAAATAAAAGGGCTTATACAAACCTCCTTTACCAAGGAAAGCACATAGTTTAGCATGGCTTGCACGTACTGTTTAAGGTCTATTTAAACTTAAAGAGGTTGGGGAAAATTGATTTATTACATAATTCAGATAAGAAGCCCCAATTAGGCCTTCCTATTGGTTGTAGCTAATAAAATCCGGTTTAGTTTATAAGTTTACCCTGTGGTTTGTCTAAGTGTTGAACGAAAAACCCTATAGGCATGATATCTATAGATTTCAGAAACAAGGATATGAGTTGATCACATACTGATTTAAGAAAAGGTTATCAGTTATTAAGGAAAGATGAGTTTTAACAAAATATCATAAGTTCTGCAACTGGTAATGCATTATTACTGTAGGTTTTAGACTTATAAACGAGTGAGGCAATTCAGATTTGATTAACTCCTATAGACATGCTTTCTATGCCTTTGTCGACTTTAGAACACATTTATAGACATTGTAAAAATGCAGGAACCCTATAGGCATGACATCTAGATGCTGGATTTTATATGAATATGATATTTAATCGCAGTTGGTTATTTAAGATCTATAAACGTGTTTGCCTAATGAAAAGTGGATATGCAAGATTTAGAAAGTCATATAAACATATTTTCTATATATGCGGAGTTCCTGTAGACATGGTATCTATATGTTTGAGAATGCAGAAAATTGAACCTTATAGACATGACATCTATTTATGATAGTGCAGAAGTTCCTATAGACATGATATCTATATGTGAGAGTGCAGAAATTCCTACAGACATGATATCTATATGGAAGAATGCAGAAATTCCTATAGACATGATAAATACCCTTTTTTGCGTACATGGTTACCCCTCCCTTTTCACTAGCCAACCCCGAAAGTTTTATTACAAAGTTATTACAGCCCAGAAGAGAACAAAGTAAGGAAAACTACATTAGAAATTGTGATGACCCGGCGCATCGTCACGTGAGTTACCACCCCGTTTCCCCCATCTTATGTTTCTCTATGCTTCATTATCGGTATTTGAGGTGATCGAGTTGAATTGGATGGGTTTTAGATGGAAATGAGACACTCAGTCTCTTTAAGGAAGGCTTGTTTTGGTAAAGTCAATCGGATGTTGACCTATGAGTTAGAGTGCTCGCATGTGATTTCCAGTGATTCGGTTAGCTTTGGGAGTTGAATTGTGACTTAGGAGTGTGATCAGAAGTGATTTTGGAGATCTGGTGTAGAATTAGGCTTGAATTGGCAAAGTTAGTATTTTGGCGAATTTCGGTTGATAGATAAGATTTTGATATGAGGTTCGAAATGGAATTCCAAGAATTGTTATAGCTTCGTTAGGTGATTTTGGATGTGTGTGCAAAATTTTACGTAATTCATAGGTGATTTGTTTGGGTTTTTGATCGAATGTGTGTTTCGGAAGTTTTAGAAGAACTTAGGCTTGAATTCGATGAGAAATAAAGATTTTTGTGTTGTTGGATGTGTTTTTGTGATTGGAACAAGTTTGGATAACGTTGTAGGGCGCATTGGTGCTTTTGGTTGAGGTCCTGGGGGCCTCGGGGTGATTTCGGATGGATAATGGGATAAAATTTGGAGCTTGGAGGTTGCAGATCATAGCTGGTATCTAGTATTTCTGCATCTGCGGAAAGGAAACGCAGATGCGGTTGCGCAGGTGCAGTTGCACAGGTGCGGAGGAGGAGAGCGCAGGTGAGGTGCTAGTTGAGGAAGGAAGGAACCACAAATGCAGAAGGGAATCCGCAACTGCGAGGCTGCAGATGCGGTTGGCGAGTCGCAAAAGCGAAGGGGGCAGAGTTAGACGTTTATGCAGAAGCAGAAGTTATTCGCATATGCGGGTCTGCAGATGCGGAAGGGTGACCGCAGAAGCGGTTTTGGATTTTTAATGAGATTCCGCAGAAGCGGAAGATAACCGCAGATGCGGTGGTCGCAGATGTAGAAAAGGGACTGCAGATGCGAAAATCCCTGTTATTAGAAGGGTTTTAAAGTTAGTTTTTGTTCCGCGAAGCTTAGTCCATTTCCTCCATTTTTAAGCAAGCTTGAGAGCTCTTGGACGGAATTGAAGGGGGATTTCGTCTAGGTGTGCCCGGAGATAAGTTCCTTGGCCTAAATACATGAAATTATGATAGATTTAACATGGAAATTTGGTTGAAATTCATCAAAAGAGGGTAAAGCTAGGGCTTGAGAGTTTGATGATTTAAAAATGGAATTTGAAGGGCCAAATAGACTCCGATTTTGGTAAATTTGATATGCATAGACTCGTGGTGAGATAAGGAATCCGGTGATGTGAGTGTTTTTTGATTTTTTGAGAAGTGGGACCAGGGCTCGAATTTTGCCAACTTCGTGATTTTTGATATTTTTCAAGTCTTTTCGATTGCGTTGTATTCCTTTAGCCTATTGTAACGTATTCCTTTTGGTTTTGATCCGATTCAAAGCTTGAGGAGGTTGATTTGCGAGGTAAGGGCATAGTGAGCTAGGATTTTGGCTTGCTTGAGGTGAGTAATGGTTATAAATGATGTTCTGAGGGTTTGAAACCCCAGATTTGCACAACGTGGTGCTATGTTGAGATGAGATACACGTTGCATGATGAGCGTGGGGTCTGGTATTGCTAGGGATTAGGACTTGGTCCATCCCGATTGATAATTCTACTATATTTTGACTGAGACTTAATTAATATCATTGTATTCTGGGCTAGTTACCAAGTTTGGGGCCTTGTGCCGATCTGTAGAACCCTTAGGGGTGTTTGTACTGTTTGACCTCACTTTACTTGTCAAAATCATACCCTCAGTTTTGTTCTTAACTGATAAATATAATATGAACTGGCTTTAGAAATAGGTAAATCCTAATGAGAGTAACGTGTGGGTTGGGAACCCTGTCTTACCTTAGTGTACCCGAGAGGCCAAGCCTATATTGACTGAGAGGGGTTGAGGACCCCATCGAGAGGGTATTTGATATATCTCGGATTGGGCTGCACGCCGCAGCAGTATATATACATATATGGATCGGACTGTACGCTGCAGTAGTATATTATATGGATCGGACCGCATGCCGCAGTAGTATAGTATATGGATCGGACTGCACAACGCAGTAGTATATTATATGGATTGGACTGCACGCCGTAGCAGTATAATATACGGATCGGACTGCACTCCGGAGTAGTATAGCTCTTGGGCTGTAGGAGCCCCTCCGAAGTCTGCACACCCCTAGTGAGCACAGTCGACTATTATTATTGGATCGGGCTGCACGCCGCAGTAATATATATATATATATATACTGCACGCCGCAGTAGTATACTGTACGGATCGGGCTGCACACCGCAGCGGTATAATCAAACTATCGGTCATTGTGAGGAGTAAATGAGTTGTGTACTGGGTTAAGGGATATTCACCTGACTTCCCTCATTTAGCTGCTGTTTAATGTACTTACTGTTGTTATATAGAAATGCGTAGTATTTTTACGAGTTTTCTTTCCGTTAGTCATTATTTATTGCTATTACTCACTGAGTCGGAGTACTCACTTTACTTCCTACACCATGTGTGCAGATACATGTATCCCGGAGCCATAGTTTGACTTTCTGTGCTGTCCAAATTATCACTGGAGTTATCGAGGTAGCTGCATGGCGTCCGAAGGACCTGATTTCTCCCCTTATCCCCTTTACTTTATGCATTCTAGGCTACTCTATGTATAGACTGCTACTCAGATTTGTATTAGAGGCTGTCGACTCGTGACACCAGATCGGTGGGATTTGTATTGGCATTTTTGTTGGTTACTGCACATGTTATCTTCTGTTTCAGAGTTAAATCATGTTTATTTGGTATTTAATCCTGTTAATTGGTAATAAAATTCTATAAAGAGATTGAGAGAGTTGGATTTGGTCGGGCTTGCCTAGCACTGTGTTGGGCGCCATCACGACCAGGGCTGGGGTCGTGACAAGTTGGTATCAGAGCCTAGGTTACTAGGTCTCGTGAGGTGTGAGCACGTGATTTTTGCCCTATATATGAATTATTCCCAAAGATTCAAACAAAATGATTTCTTTCATTATTTTACAATTTTATGAATTTTGTGTCATTTGCATTTGATTTGTGCATTTTTATTCATATAAAAAATACAAAAACACATTTGCTTTTAGGATTTAATTTCATATTTTAGGATTAATTAGGGGTTAAGTTGTTTTTAGAAGAAAATATAATGAAAATAACAAAATAGGCTATTTTTGCATTTTTAATTGTTAATTACTGAATTTGTCTTGAGGTTACTTTAAATAGGACATAATCAATTTTTAGGAATTAATTATCTGGAGATAAACTAGGTCTTTATTTTAATTTTGTATTTTATAAAATCAGAAAAATACAAAAATACAAATTGAAATACAATACTAAATAAGAAAAAATAAAAAGAAAACAAAATGAAAAGAGAAAACAAAGAATGAAAGACCTGATTTGGGCTCAGGTGGTTTAGCCCAAACAAAATACCCGCCCAGGCATCCCAAATCCAGCATTAGTCCAAGAAGCAATTGAAATGACGTAGTACCGTGACCAAACTATGTCGTTTCGTGTTTAAAAAATTAAAAGGTAATCATGGCCTTTCATTCACTTCCATCTGACGGCCCGCACCCACCCCAAGATTTTAAATAAAATTGTTCGAAAACCCTAAAAACATACCTCCCTTCCTCGTACAGAACCACCCCCTTCCCCTTCCGCCGGCTCCGCCTAACTCCGCCGCCGGAAATCGCCCACGACGGCGGAGAACCACCAAATGCCATCTAAATTACACCATAACCCCTCCTCAACCTCCCTATTCCGACTGTCCAAACACTTTTCCTCGAAACCCACCCCAGGCCTTCGAATCTTAGATCAAAGAAATTCCGGCCATGATGCCACCAATCCCAAACTCCACCAAATTTACACCCTAAAACTGCCTTAATCTCCTTTATCCAACCCCCTTAACCCCGTCCCTCGAATCCCGCCAGAACTATTCAAATATCGGTTTAAGTTTTTCCGGCCAAAATCCTATTAGCACCAACTTTCCCCAAAATGATACCATAGGGTCCTCGGGCTTCCCTCATAAGTATGTCATCATCAATAGAGCCCAAATGTCACCAGAAATGGGCAAACTGAGAATGTTGACTGGCCGGAGCTTCTTTATCAGTGACTTTTTTTCATTCCTTTTGTGTTCTTATTTTCTCCAGTTCTTACGAGTTTAATTCATATTTTTGGTATTAATAATTTAGTATTGTTTAATATAATTTTGATTCGTGTCCTTTTAGTTTAGTTCAATCATAACTAATTGTTGTTATTAGAGCAAATGTTTAGGTTAGTTCATGATTTTAGTAATTGTCTCTCCCCTGTTATCGTAATTTTTTTAATTAAACTGGTACTCATTGATTTTACTCCAAATTCAGTATCGTTTGAGTGTGATTAGTAGTTTGTGTTAGTTTTTAGCATAAGTGTTGGAATTGATTATTGTTTGTTAACTGATGGAATATTAAGAATTGGTTAAGGATTATATTGTTACTACTGAAATTCATGTTTTGTTAGTTGACAATGGATTGATCAGAATGGGGGTAATATAGTAAATTCAAATGAGTTCAAGGGCATTTTGGGTAACTAGCATTGGAAAGGAATGCTGTAGTACCCATCAGAATCACCCAGAACCTACTAGAATAGGGCTTCAGCGCTAAAAATCAGAAAATGGGGGCACTTACTTGAAGAACAAGTCACAATTTTAGGGACAAAGTTAAAAACGAAAAATCTGAAGCTGCACCTCTTTGTGCCTGTAAAATGGCATTCCCATGCCTTAGCACGGAGGTTTTTTCAGCTCAAATCCCCCCCCCAAAACTCTCTCGAGATCTGATCCAGATTATTTTAAAAAAAAAAATTTCTTTCTAGCCTTAGTTCTAGATAGAAAACCAAAAACAAAACAATAGGAAAATTTCCAAAAAATCAAAACAAAACAAATAGAAAAATGCAGTAAAAAAACAGAGCAGCACAAGTACTGTTACATTGAGCTTTGGCTTAGTTTCGAGGTTTAATAGCTGCTCTTGGTCTCATGGTTTGATTTGAATGTGTTGAAGTGCTTCTGAGGTCTATCAGTCCAAATTTGGGTTAATTCAAGTTCAATTTCGAGTCATTTGGGTGCATTCAGTTGATTTATGGTCGATCTCTCGTTTTAATCTGGTTTCTAGTTCATTTTGGGTTGTGACTCAATTTCCTGAGCTGTGCGTTGTTGCTGTTTGCTTATCTCTTGGTTTGCTGTTGTGCTGCTACTGCTGATCTTTTTCTGCTGTTTAAAATTCCATTTCCAGGTACACACCTACAATTGCTGTAACTCTAAGTTGAAGTCGAAATAAAATTCATTCACAATTTGGCTGCCTAATGATGTACTCATTTGAATAGATGACTTGTCCACACCTAGACACATGTGGATTTCTATGTAGTAGGTTAATTTAGTTTTATATGATTTTTATAACAAGGACTGTTAATTAGTGGACTGTCAAAACAATTAGGCTTGCTCCTGGAAACGTGAAAACTCAATAGTTATTGGTAGTTTAATTTGTTTGCGCTTGAGATACTAGTGTGATGAAGAATCTCAGTAGGCTTTTATATACCTCTCATGGTTTGTTTTGGACTATTTAAACTTGGAATCATCTAGTTATAGTTTTCACATAGCTAGTATCTGTCTAGCTTAGATTATTTCGGTTTTTTTTTTTAAAAAAAAAAGGAAAAAGAAGAAGCAGAAATATTTGGATTTGGGTTTGAGTTCGAAATCTAGTTTAATTTCAACTTTAACTTGTGTTGTGTTGCAATAATTCATATCTTCGTTAATATGTAAGTGTTAATAACATTAGGTTAATGGTTCAAATCAATAGTTTACTTGAATTGAATTATGCATCGTTAATTAGATTGGCTTGAGTTCAAATCATTGCTTCAGTAGTTTGATTGCATGAGTATTACTTTCCTATGATCGCCAACTGTTGGACCAAACAAATTTGAATTTTCCCTTTCCGCCATCATCTTCATTGAATTATCCCTACCTTACTAATTGGGCCTATGTTGAGGCCTGGAACTAGTAAAAACTCAATAAAATGACAGAGCTCAATGCTGCTGTCCCAGGCCAAGGTCAAATTTAGGCCCAAGTGAACATTAAAGATGAGGTTAATGTGGCAATATTAGAAATGAGATTGATTTGGGCTTTCTTGTTAAGTAGCACGCTTGAATTAAGAGGTCCGCCTCTTGTTCAAATGTGGACTTGAACTTGAAGCCAAATTCCTTGATCACTTTAATAATAGCAATTGATAAAATTGATTAATCAAGATTCTTTAGAGACAAAATTAAATAGAAAATTATAGCTTTCTCTAAGATGGCCTTTAAATAAAAAGATGAGACGAACTTCGCCAAACAAAACGCATAAACTGCGGGGCCCTCGATAAGTGTTTATACTAAAAATACTTAGAATCCGAGCGTGCAGTTTAGTGAATTCCACGACCTTTCGCAAAAATAATAACACGCTAGCTGCTTTAGGCGCGCTTTTTAATAATTTTACCTTCTCAAGTACGGGTGTGCATTTCATGTGACCCAAATCCAAATCCTAAAATATTGAATAGGAATGTGTCGAGGATCCGGGTGCATTTTATGTGACGTGATCCAAAAATACATTCTTAAACGACGTTCACTTTCTTAATGATTGACTAAAAGCGGTAAATCATTCTAAATTGCATTATAGATTAATATGTATAAAAATCAAAATTTAGCCAAATATAGCAGTTGAGCGACCGTGCTAGAACCATGGAACTCGGGAGTGCCTAACCCCGTCTCCTGGGTTAATATAATTCCTTACTTGGATTTCTGGTTCGCGACTTTTAAACAGCGTCAAACCCTTTCCTCGATTCGGAATTCAAACCGATGACTTAGGACACCATAAATCTCCTAAGTGGCGACTCTGAATTTCTTAATAAACGAATCTCGTTTCGATTGTCCTTTAATTGGAAAAACTCCCTTTATTATACCCCTTACGGGGTGTAGTAAGAAAAAAGGAGGTGTGACATGAGTCATCAGCCGAATTAGTAGAGTCTCGCAGATCAGTATGGAGACGTCTGTACTTATCCTTGGGAGGCTGCAGAACCTTTAGGAAAATTCCACATTCTTGAAAATTCTTGTCGTGCGAACATGTTGATCCTAATACTAAACTTATCTTTATTCTATTATCTCACAGATGGTGAGGACACGAGCTACCGTACGTGGGGAACGAGCACCAGTACCACCTACTGAGGCTACTAAAGGCCATGGACGCGGTTGTGGTCGTGGTCATGGTAGAGGCAGAGCAGCAGTGGCAGCACAGGTGGTGTTGATATCCAATTTTTTCCTAAGTATTTTTATACCCAAATATTTCCAAAATAGTATATTGGTGCATATATAAGCGCACCCAAGAGTTCTGGCCTTTTTAATAATTTTTAAAACCAACTTATTACCTATTTTTTATACAACAAAATCAAATAACTATTTCCAAAATTATCATTTTGGTGAATAATTTATTTTATTTTCACATTTGCACCAAAATATAATTAAGGTAATTTTTGCATATTTTTACAAGTTTATTTGGTATTTTTAAAGCTAAATGGCATATAGTTACAATTATAGCCTATCTTGTAATTTATGGTGTTTTATGTTTATAAAATTAGTCCCATCATTTTTAATTAATATTTATATAATACTTATTTACCCAGTATGTTTAATTTGTTTTTAAAATCAGTATTATTATTTTTATAAAATTAAAAGGGGAAAATTGGCTATTTACGATTTGACCTTTATTGCATTTCAATTTTAGCCAATTTGGCATCCTATTTCAACCCCAATTTGAAATCCAATTACCCAACCCAATTAATATGCCTACCCGACCCATACCCTTTCCTATCATACCCAAACCTGTTTCCTATTTAACCCGTTCAATCCCAGCCATATATCCTTTAGATCAACGGCTCCCCTCTTCCTTTTCCATTTTAAATTCAAGTGACCCCAAAACCCTACCTCATTTCTCTCGACCGCCGCCTCTGAATCCTCTCTTCTCTCAACTCCCTCTCAACTCACCTCAAACCCTAACCGCCGTCTCTCATCGAAACCCTAATCTATAGCTTCTCAGGCTCATCGGAGGCCTATACTAGCCTCTCATGGCTTCTGCGAGCTAGTTTCTAAAGGTACTATTACCAGATCTTGAAGGGTTCCGACCAAGCCTTTGTTCGATGACTGTTCTCCGGTCGTCTTCAACCTTTGTCCGGCCAGTCATGGCTATTCGAGTTCGTTCTTCGACTTTCCTGCTCAGATCGATGGTTTCCAAAGCCTTTCTCATCACCTGGGTTTCTTATGAAACCCTAATCTCTAAGGTTCCTTCGATTTATTTTAGAACTGTTCTAGATCTATGTATGTGTGAAGCTTCTATGCGTTTTCTCGAAGATTCATTAATTTTTTGCTTTCAGAAACTCTTTATCTAGGGTTTCATGTTAAGTTATTTCGAATCTCTTCTCTGATTCTTGACATGTTTTATTGTGTTTTGTTTGTGTTATCTTCTATCTGAGTTAGCATGTTGAAAACCCTAATTTTTTGGGGCTTATCCGAGATTCTGAATCTGTTTATTTGTTTATCTACTTATCTTCTCTAAACTCGATTGACTTTCGAAAACTTTAGTTTCTTTAGGGACTATTCGATTTCTCTGAAATTATTTGTGCAACTCGTATGGTTTTCACTTAACTCTTTGCATGTTTCTGATCTTCTTCTCTATTGTTAAACACTGAAACTTGACTATCATGCTTCGAATGTCTTCCTTTTAGTTACTACTATATGGTGTTATTTTGCCATAACTCGGCTTCACGTGTCTATTACTTGTGCATTCATCTATATACTGAGTTCCTTTTGTGATCGATTCTCAAAACTTGTGATTAATTTTCAAAAAAAAAACTTTTCCTTTGTGAAATTCTGATTTTACTCGCCTGTTAAGGGGTAATTGATTCTTTTCCTTTGATTGGCCTCCCTGAATCTTTCCAAAAAAAAATAATTTCGTACCCTGTACTTAGACTCAATTGCCCATTGTATTACCTTACTGCTTCTTTTATGGCAACAACCATTCTATTTACAAGGCATATTCTCCCTTTCCTT
Organism: Nicotiana glauca; assembly: GCA_026770625.1. Classification (NCBI taxonomy): domain Eukaryota; kingdom Viridiplantae; phylum Streptophyta; class Magnoliopsida; order Solanales; family Solanaceae; genus Nicotiana; species Nicotiana glauca. The sequence continues at coordinate 61,018 of MU779402.1, read as the reverse complement.
ATTTGGATCCTGTTAGCATCCGTTTAAATCAGAATCCCCCGATTAAAGGGGAGTCTTATACTAATTTTATTTTGATTCGTGACCATGCCATATTTGTAATAGATTTGTACTTGTTACCTTATTTCTCTACACGTTTTCAAAGCTATAAATACTCTCATCCCTTTTCTTTGAACACATACGAACACAGAAAGCAATCTGAGTTCAAAAAATCATTCTCACTTAAAACTTTCTCCCTCTTTCTGCTACTTGTGCTGCTGTGGACTTTGTTTACTCTACTTTCTTCTGCACTTTTTGCTTCTCTACTGGTATGTCCCAGTTAATTTACATGTCCCAACAACAATGTGTTTCATTACTTCCTACTTTTGTTCATGTCTTCCTTGGTTAATATTTGTTTCTAGCATGCTGTAACATGTTTCCCTTCCCTTGTAATTCAAGGTTTAATTTAGAAGAGCATCCTGTCAGTTGTTTGTCTTGTATTTGATACTTTATGTATCTGAAACCCTCATATCCCCTTTGTATGATTTAATTTATGGTTCAGAAACATGGCAATGCCTGAAATCGTTGTCCATGGCCATGAACTGGACCCATTGGTGTCCTAAGCTTGTCGATTTCCCATTCCCATTCCATCATTGTGTGTATGCTGAGTAACAGCCTTGGCATGCCAGTACTTCTGATTATTGTTCAAGCCATGGCTTGACATCCAGTAGGTCTTTACTCCCTAAAAGCTTGATAATAGGTTTGGTTAGGGGTGTGCCAGTCTATATTGTGGCTGGGCATGACCACCAACCTGCCTGGGTAGTCCCCCTACCCTTTTCTATTGCACTTATACTCAACTCTTAAAATTTAACTTCTGTCCCTTTTATGTGAGACTTGCCTTGGGACCCTGGAGCTCCCTCTGAACTTGGACACATAAGGGCTGGCCCTTCCATGCTGCACAACTCAATTTCTATGAATATCTTGGTTGTATGCACTGCCTGGGATTCCTGAAATCCCTTGGATCTTTGTAACACCCTAGATAAGAGAAGGCTTGGAAATTTGGATCTCGGAAGTGGCTCAATCTCATATTATTAAGCATTAAGTCTGAATTAGGCTGCTCGGATGTAGTTGAGGTTTTCTAATGTATTTTTTTTCATTCTAGTTTATTTCTTTTGGGGCTGTAATAATTTGTATAAACTCGGGGAACTTAGTAAAAAAGGGGGGATGGGATTTACTTTCCGCCCCAAGGGTAGAGATCCGGCCTATAGGTTTAAATTTTCTTTAATTTCTGCAAACACACCTAGAAATCATGCCTATAGGTTTTCAACTTTCATTTGTGCATATCCGCCTAGAAATCATGCCTATAGGTTTTCAAATTTGTTATGCATATCCACCTAGAAATCATGCCTATAGGTTTTCAACTTTCATTTATGCATATCCGCCTAGAAATAATGCCTATAGGTTTTCACCTTTCATTTATGCATATCTGCCTAGAAATCATGTCTATAGGTTTTCAACTTTCATTTATGCATATCCGCCTAGAAATCATGCCTATAGATTTTTAAACTTTAATTTCTACAAAACTCACGCCTAAAATCATGCTCATAGGTTTCCTGCAAACACGCATAGATGTCCTGTATATAGGGTAGTTCCTAATTGTTCCGCAATTTCATATAAAACATGGTCTACCAAATGGCTGCATTCTGCAAACGATATTAGGAAAACTATTTGTAGATAAATAATAATAAAAATTGCATGTCGAAGCCATGCTCCTAGGATGTTGTTAATGTCTAAAGGGTGTCCAAATAATTATTCATATAGAAAGCATGCCTATAGGAAGTTTCGAATCTAGATAGAGATAATACTAGATGTTAAACGCGTATAGTCCCGCTAAAATTAGTAACCCCTGTTAGTTTGTGCATCTGTTTCTAAAATCAGTATATGTCACACCTACTTCTAATTAACACTTAAGTCAATCAGATCAGTTTTCAAACAACTGCATTCGAGTATGCCTAATGTAGACTTTTCGCCTAAAAATATGCGCTGAACCAGTCCGCGCATTGATTTATTTAAATAAGACCAAAATCAGTACGTGAAAGACATGCTAAACTCTGTGTTTTTGATGATTTATGGAGGCTTATTTGAGCCTTACTTGCCTGTCTGTATCCCATTTCTGTCTGCAACTATTTGTTTTGGTTGACGCCTTAGCATTTTATCCTTTGAAACCTCTAAAAGCCCTAAGCCCCCTTTCCTTTTGGATTAGTAGTCCTTTTGCCTCTGGGACTAATAGGACGGGGACGGGTAGTAGCATGCAATAAGTAAGCGATACCATTCCGCCCTCTAATACCTTAAACGGGGTGGGAAGGGTAGACATGGAGATGATGATTACACGATAACACTATGCGTACAATTGGGTATCGGTGTTGTGTGAATGATCCATGTAATGTATAAACCTAGGACCCCCTCCCTCTTTATTAGTTTAATAATCTTCAGATTTTTAAAGGCTATTTCAACTTCTGTTTCTTACACTTCTTTTTAAGTTGTTTGCACCAATTGTTTGACCCCTTCCCTTTACTTGCGTATCTCTTTTTACAAAACTATTTCCTTCCTGAATTTCAGCACTCCTTTTATGCTTCTTATTTGTAATACTTGCTTGTTTATTCATGTTTTCATTTAAAGTCACAATTGTAGCATGGTCGGGAACCATACTAGTGAATCTTGAGGGGTGCCTAACACCTTCACCTCGAGATAATTTCGAGCCCTTACCCAAACTCTGGTTTTCATCTTTAATTCTTCTAAAAAGTTTCCTAATGCACTATAATCATTAGGTGGCGATTCTCCAAAAATCCAAAACCTAATTACCAAACGGGAATAGAGTTGTCTTCCCAAATATCGTAAACCCGATTCCGATTCTGCAAGGAAAAGGGGGCGTCGACAATATGGCGACTCTGCTGGGGACTCTTTAGGCTTTTACCATTGCATGCTATATGTGACTTTATTGCTTTCTTTTACTGCTTTTGTTTAATGCCTTTATTTGAAACTGAGTTGTTTCTTTTGTTTCTTTTTCTTTAATTACTTTCATTTACCGTTTTTTTATCAATGCTGTTGTAATTTTTTTTGAGCAACCATTGTAAACTTTATTGTATGAATGTGAAAATACGTGTCAACATGTTTCATTCTTGTAAATTGTATTTTAAACATAATATTCCACTTGTTCCAAACAAATACTATAGCAACGGTTATAATGAGTAGTTGCGCGCTTCCAATACTATCACCCTTTAAATTTGGCAAAGGCATATTTGCGGTAAAACCATTCGATCAGCGGTGCAGTCAATGGTTCAATGCCTTTCCCTCTTGAGCTGTCCGCTCAAGGGTACCTATCTAAAACCCTAATAGAAACCTTACTCTGTTTAAACTGTACATGCATCATCGTCAAACCTAGTCAAGTCAGTTATGTTGTCCACATAATGACTCAGTAAGATAGCCTTGTCCAAAGTCCACCGGGTTTCCTTGAAACCCAAACGGACACCTCCATGTTCTGTGCATTTATTTGGAGAACTTAAGTGCTTGTTATGCTAATTATTGGTTTAAATAGCCGAGTCTGGTGGGGGTAATGGCCTAACGCTTTGTTTTGCAGAAAATGAGGCACGAAGTCCCCAGATTTGGCAAGGTAACCAACATTTACCAAAGGCTACTGAATTGGTGGAAAGACCTCCATTCTAGTGATCAGATACTCGTCCGCAAGTACTTTGGGAATCTGCCTTCTCTTCTAGAAATTCAGCCTAACAACAGAATCATAGAGGCTGCGACATTGTTCTAGGATAGTGACAAGTCCGTGTTCCGCTTTGGGGACCTTGAAGTGACTCATTTACTTGAAGAAATAGGAGGTTTAGTTGGAATTCCTTGGGAGACTCCGGGTTTTCTTATGCCAGAGAATCACAAAGGAAAGGGTTTCTTTAAGATGATGGGACTAAAGAAAATCCCAGACTTGACTTGTTTGAAAGACTCTTACATCCCATTTGACTACCTATATGAGAGGTACAACCATAGCAAGTCATACCACACCTATTCAGATGAGTTTGCCATCACCTCATTGGGACATGTCCATAGAAGGGTCTTAGTCTTCATGTTATGATCGTATTCCCTATGAAGAAGGCTAAGATCCACACAAGACTGGCCATGGCAACCTAGAGTTTGATGGAAGGGATTGGTGGACAAACTTTCAGCATAGTGCCCATGATCGTCGCCGAGATATATCGTGCTTTGAACAATTGTCAACAACAAGACAGCCATTTTGAGGGTTGCAACTTGTTACTTCAGCTTTGGCTCATGGAAACCTCCAGAAAGGAGAATACTGCCAACAGATCCTACGCAGAGATTGGGATGATCACATCACCTTCCACCAGCCAAAGCGTATGAACTATATGCCTAAAACGTTCGCTCAACCAGAGGACGCCAGAGGATGGGTAGAATTGTTTGAAAATCTAAAGGAAGACCAGGTACAATGGATGTTGAGTGGTTCCCCACAGATGAATTCATTGTTCGATCTCGAGATGCACCATTTCTCATACTGATTGGTTGGAGAGGAACTTATCCCTATGTTCCTCTCCGAGCCATGAGGCAGGTTGGAAAAAAGCAAATCCTACCAAGGGTCGACAAAATGAGCCACCTCAGTGCCAATTTCCAGGACGACGATAGCCCTCACAGGTGCCAAGCTCAGCATTTGTGGCATTGCAAAATCGTTTTGGGGAAAGAATCCATTGAGCCAGACAGGTATCACGCCGTTTGTGTGCCGCACTACTCGGGTTGGTTGGAAGACATTGGCATAGGTCAGCACGGGTTCTTTTGAGGTCACAAAATTATTGACGAGCACACTGAAGCACGGGTTAAGTATAATCAACTGCGCAAGAGAATTCGAGAGTGTGAAAGTGAGCATCGAGAAATACAAGAAGCCCATCAGAAATAGATCGAGGAGTGGAAAGACATGGCTGTCAGCGCCAATAATCGGTTAGGGTATTTGGAGTGGGGTCTAATAGAGATGGAAGGAAAGTTCATCAAGGGGATTGAAGACTGTCAAAACGCTGAAGCAAGTGCAGGTGGACATCTGGCCCGAGCCTATTTGTTGCTAGGACTACGCGAGTTGGTAGAGCTGTTCGAGGGAGACAAAGATGCCAAATCTGGGGAAGGTCCTTCTGGGACCAAGTAGTTAGGAGTCTTTTATTTTGCTTTAATGATGTAATAAGGCTAATGGCCACTAGTGATATTTTTACTTTCCATTGTTTAGAGTCATTTTCGATTCGTCTTGTTTTTATCAATAAAATGAGCCATTTAGCATTATAAGTTCTCCAAAACTATTTGTTGCTAGGCCTACCTCGGGCACAACGAGGCACCAAAATTAGGATGCGATTTGCATTTTTCGCACAACGTGTTTAAATATTACAATATTTTCTTTCATGACCCGCACTAACTTGTTACCTTTATGTTTTTCTTTTATTTTTATTCCCCTCCCCAAAGGTTAGTTCGTGCATTCTAGCACCATCGTCATACTCCACCAAATCCAAGGGCCCTCCACCTCCTCCTCCTCCGAGTCCTATCCGGAACAAGAACAAAGCTATAATGGGAGATCCAAGCGCCAAAAAGGAGATTGAGATTCCTCAAGGTACCCAGGTTAGTAAGGAAACTGCTACTCAACTGGAGCAAAAGCTGTTGAAATTTTGAGAAGAGCTGGATCTGGTTCGGAATTTGGCGAACCTACCATTTTCCCTCACCGCTCGTGATGTCAACACCCAGAATCTCGCACTTCCACAAAACACCCTACAACCACAGAAACAACCCACTCATACCCAACACTGTAATACATGCCACACTCCCAACAACACTCCACTACTCATTCCCGAGCCACTAAACGCCATAAATGACCATCTCTTCAACACTCCTATTTTTGTGGATACTGTACCCCACTACACCCAACTAATCTCAAATACACCTGAGTCTGATGACAAAGACTCCCTTATTAGGAACTTAGCGGCAGAACTTAAGAAATTAACCAGCCAAGTTCAGGGCGTGGAAGGTACCAAAGGTATTGAAGGGTTAAATTATGAAGACTTATGCATCCGACCAGATGTTGAACTTTCAAAGGGGTACAAACCTCCCAAGTTCAAAATATTTGATGGAACAGGAGATCCCAGAGTCCACCCGAGGACATATTGCGATAAGTTGGTTGGAGTTGGAAGGGATGAGAAGATCCGTATGAAGCTCTTCATGAGAAGCCTGAAAGGTGATGCACTATCCTGGTACATCAACCAGGACCCCAAAAAATGGACCAGTTGGGTAGGTATGGCATCAGACTTCATGGATAGATTCTGATTTAATATAGAGAACGCACCAGATGTATTCTATATACAGAATTTGAAGAAGAAACCCACCGAAACATTCCGCGAGTATGCCACGCATTGGAGGTCAGAAGCTACAAAGGTCAGGCCGGCCCTAGAAGAAGAGAAAATCACTAGATTCTTCGTCCATGCTCAGGATCCCCAATATTACGAGAGTTTGATGCTGATCGAGGGTTAAAAGTTCTTCGATATCATTAAACTTGGAGAAAGAATTGAAGAATGCATTAAGAATGGTATGGTTACGAATCTTGAAGCATTGCAAGCGACCAATAAGGATTTACAGACCGATGGCACGTTCAAAAAGAAGGATGTAAGTGTCTTAATGGTCGCAGAGGGAGCCAAATCACCACCAAAACACCACACTTACCATCACCTCCACTTATATATCAGCCCATTCCGAATTACCAAGCACCCGCACATTCCTATCCACCTCCCATTTACCAATCCTCTCCATCTCTCACATATCAACCCACCTCGCCCAGATACTCTTAACCAGCACCTGTTTACCAAGCTTATAACGCTCAACCCTCTCACTACCAATCACCTCCCACTTGTCAAAATTTCCCAAGGCCCATGCTAAATTTTGACGATAAACCTCCCAGACAATACATAGCCATCACTGAACCAATTGACCAACTATATGAAAGAATTAAAGCTGCTGGTTACGTCACTCCTATCCCAGCCAAAGCTCCAGAAAATCCCTCCCAGTAGGTCAACCCCAACAAGACCTGTGTGTATTATTCCGGTATGAAGGGACAAACCCTTGACGAGTGCCGTTCATTAAAGGACAAGATTTAAACCCTGATCAACAATAAGGTCATAGTAGCAAAGGAGCCTGCTCTTAATATTCGTAACAACCCTCTGCCTGACCACAAAGTTGGAGATATTTACATGATCGAGATCGAAGATGATTAGGACCCCAAAGGTTCAATAGGTTTGATTGCTGAAGGGGATAAACCAAAGAAACCAGCTGTTACACTTAACCCAATTGTTGTGCAGAATCAGCCCTCCAAGGATGGTGAGGTAAATATGTCTATACCTCTTGAATTTGAAACGCCTCCTTCTACAAAGGCGCCCGAGCCAATCGAGGTTGAATTTGGAGTTCCACTGGCACCTACACCCTTTGAAGTTGCTGTGTTACCACCAAGGGTGCCTATTCTAATGGCAATGTCAGACATAACACCATTCCACTCAAATGCCATACATGGGATTACACTACTGAAGCTAGGAGAAAAGGAAAGACCAAGACAGGAGAAACAATTGCCGTGCGAGGAATGACCAGAACAGGGAGGGTTTACACCCCAGAGCACCTAGCCGAGTCCAGTAAGCAAGCCCCAAGATGACCTATTGAAACTGGGCCCGACGATCTTTGGAGGAAAATACAGGCTAAGGAGTACTCGGTTGCTGAACAGTTGAACAAAACACCAGCATAGATATCTATCCTATCTCTTCTATAGAGTTCAGACGCTCACAAGAATGCCCTAATGAAGATACTGAGCGAAGCTTATGTGCCCAGCAATATAATCGGGGGTAAAATGGCGAATATGGTGGGGCAAGTGCCGGAGAGCCATAAAATAACCTTCCATGAAGATGAGTTGCCACCAGAAGGATTGAGCCACAACAAGGCACTGCACATCACCGTGCAATGCGAAGATTATTTCATCACTAGAGTCCTGATCGATGGAGGATCGAGCCTCAACATCTGCCGCTAGTAACTCTCAAAAATTTGGGAAAAAGCCTGCATGAGATCAAAGATGGGGCTATCAATTTCAAGGCCTTCGATGGGTCCCAGAGATCCACCATCGGAGAAATCGGCGTGTGCTTGCAAATGGGGCCAACATGGTTCGACATCGACTTCCAAGTGATAGACGTCCCGGCATCCTACAACCTGCTGTTAGGACAGCTCTGGATCCATGCTGTGGGAGCTGTAGCATCGACCCTACATCAGGCAGTAAAGTTTGAATGGAATCACCAAGAGGTGATCATTCATGGCGATAGTAGTAACCCCATTTATAGTCGCCAGACCATCCCAATGATTGGAGGCAGAAGGAGAATAGGCGGAGAAACATACCACCATATCGAAAGGGTTAACACTGTAGATAAGGATAAGTGGTGGGACAACAAGATCGAAATTATCCTGAATGGGTGTGGGTACGATCTTGGAAAGGGACTCGGTAAAAATCTTCAGGGGATCACTAAGCCCATCAAACTAAAGAAGCTTGGTACTACATTTATCTTAGGGTACGGTTATACTTGGGAAGAATTCTAGAGCTGGTTGCCACCATGGGGCGGTCCCTACTATCCATTGGAGCTTTCGATACCCAGCCTGGAGCAAACCTTCCAACCGGCATATACTATATATGGGTCAGAAGAAGATGAAGCATTGGAAGCCATAAAGAATCTGCTTCTAGAGGATGATGATATGGACTGCTGTGTTCTTTTCGAGGAGGAAGGGGAGGAAGGCCCTTCCATACAAGCTGTGAACAGAGGAGACCGCCTCAGCAATTGGTCAATTAGGACCGTCAAGGCCCGGAAGGCTTCGGGCATTACTATTACTTATCTTGATAATGAACCAACGATTGTGACTTGCAACGAAACAACGCAACACAAGGACATAGACTCAGAATAAGATGAGATACCTGAAGAGGTCGTCAGAGAAGTTGAGAATTTTGAGAATAGACCTAAGTCTAACCTGGAAGAAACTGAGGTCATTAATTTGGGAGATACGGAAAATATCAAAGAAACTCGCATCAGTGTTCACTTGTTGCCATAAGAAAAGGAAGAATATACAAAATTTTTAAGGGAATACGAGGACATATTCGCCTGGTCATATAATGATATGACTGGTCTCAGCACGTCCATTATAGCTCACAAACTACCAACAGATCCAACCTGTCCGCCGGTAAAATACATGCTCAGGAAATTCAGGCCCGACATGAGTTTGAAAATAAAAAAAGAGGTTACTAAGCAAGTCAAAGCCAAGGTTCTCAGGGTAGTAGAGTATCCGACATGGTTAGCCAACATGGTGCCAGTACCAAAGAAGGATGGGAAGGTTATAATCTGTGTCGACTACCGGGATCTTAATCGGGCCAGCCCCAAAGATGACTTCCCCTTGCCAAACATACACATTCTTATCGACAACTGCGCCAAGAATGAGTTACAGTGTTTTGTTAATTGTTTTGCCGGATACCATCAAATATGGATGGATGCGGAGAAAATAGCTTTCATCATGCTGTGGGGAATGTATTGTTACAAAATGATGCTGTTTGGGTTGAGGAATGCTGGCGCCACCTATATGAGAGCCATGGCTACTATCTTTCATGACATGATACAGAAGGAGATCGAGGTATATGTGGACGACGTCATCATCAAATCCAAGAAAGTCACTGATCATATGGAAGACCTAAGAAAGTTCTTCAACAGACTGAGGAGGTACAATCTGAAACTAAATCCCGCCAAGTGTGCATTCGGGGTTCCTGCTGGAAAATTACTGGGTTTCGTCATGATTCATTGAGGAATAGAATTGGACCCATCAAAAGTCAAAGCCATTCAAGAATTGCCACCGCCAAAGAACAAGAAGGACGTGATGCGTTTCTTGGGAAGACTCAACTATATCAGTCGGTTTATAGCTTAGTCTACGGTCATTTGTGAACCCATCTTTAAAATGGTAAAGAAAGACGCTGCTACTAAATGGACTGACGATTGTCAGAAAGCCTTCGAAAGAATCAAGGAATACCTTTCAACGCTGCCAGTCTTGGTTCCACCCGAGCCAGAGAGGCCTCTACTACTTTATCTCGCGATTTTGGATGGAGCATTCGGTTGTGTTCTAGGACAACATGATGAAACAGGGAGGAAGGAACAAGCCATCTACTATCTCAGTAAGAAGTTCACCCCGTACGAGGCCCGATATTCTTTATTGGAGCGCACCTGTTGTGCTCTAACGTAGGTAGCTCATAAATTGAGGCATTATTTCTGTGCATACACTACTTATCTCATATCTAGGATGGACCCGCTTAAGTATATCTTCCAGAAGCCCATGCCCACTGGCAAGCTCGCCAAGTGGAAAATCTTGCTGAGTGAATTCGACATTGTTTACGTGACTCAGAAAGCAATCAAGGGTCAAGCCATAGCAGATCACCTTGCTGAGAATCCCATTGGCGGAGAATACGAACCCCTGAAAACGTATTTTCCTGATGAAGAAGTGTCCTTCATGGGAGAAGATATTGCAGAATCCTACGATGGTTGGAGGTTGTTTTTCGACGGAGCCACAAATTTCAAAGAAATTGGCATAGGAGAAGTCCTAGTATCAGAAATTGGCCAGCATTACCCGGTATCCGCCAAGCTCAAATTCCCCTGCACAAATAATATGGCTGAATACAAATCTTGCATCCTAGGGCTCAAGATGGCCATTGACATGAACATTCAGGAGTTTCTAGTGATCGGGGATTCAGACTTGCTCATACATCAAGTTCGAGAAGAGTGGGAAACCAAGAACTCTAAGATACTCCCCTACTTGCATCACATACATGAATTAAGGAAAAGATTCACAAAGACGGAATTTCAGCATATCCCTAGGGTCCAGAACGAGTCCGCTGACGCATTAGCTACTTTATAATCCATGATCCAGCATTCAGATATGAATTTCATTGATCCCATCCCAGTAAGGATTTATGATCAGCCAGCTTATTGTGCTCACGTTGAGGAAGAAGCAGATGGAAAACCATGGTTCCACGATATCAATAGGTACTTGACAATAGGAGAATATCCAGAGCTTGCCAACGCCACTCAAAAGCGCACACTTCGAATATTATCCAACAATTTCTTTCACAGTGGGGGAATCCTATATAGGAGGACGCTCGATTTGGGTTTATTGAGGTGTGTCGAAGCAAAGAAGCATCTAGACTATTGGACGAAGTGCACGCAGGAACTTGCGGGCCACACATGAATGGTTTTGTTTTAGCAAAGAAGATACTCCGAGTAGGTTATTTTTGGATGACTATGGAAACAGACTACATCCAGTATGTTCGCAAGTGCCATCGCTGTCAGACGCATGCATATATGATAAAGGTGCCTCCAAATGAGCTTATTACAACAAGCTCACCGTGGCCATTCGCCACCTGGAGGATGGATTTCATTGGACCTATCGAGCTTGCTGCATCAAACGGGCACAGGTTTATCCTGGTGGCAATTGATTATTTTGCCAAATAGATTGAGGCAGCGTCATACAAAGCAGTGACTAAGAAAGTTGTGATAGATTTCATCCGTGACCGTATTGTTTGCCGATTCAGAATTCCGGAATCAATCATTACCAATAATGGTTCCAATCTCGACAATGACTTAATGAAAGCAATGTGTGAGGCATTCAAGATCAAACACAATAACTCTACAACCTACAGGCCTCAGATGAACGGAGCTGTAGAAGCAACCAATAAGAATATCAAGAAGATACTAAGGAAGATGGTCGAAAGTCACAAATAATGGCATGAAAAGTTATCATTTGCTTTGTTGGGATACCGTACCACAGTCCGCACATCGACCGGAGCAACTCCCTACATGCTGGTTTATGGTACAGAAGTGGTCATCCCCGCCGAGGTAGAAATTCCTTCGTTGAGGATCATACAAGAAGCAAAGCTGGACGACGAAGAATGGGTAAAAGGTCGCTACGAGCAGTTAGCCCTTATAGATGGAAAAAGGATGAATGCATTTTCCCACGATCAGTTGTACCAGAACAGAATGTCCAGAGCCTTCAACAAAAGAGTTAAGCCAAGGAAGTTTACAATGGGGCAGCTGGTGTTGAAGAAGATATTCCCACATCAAGATGAAGCCAAAGGGAAATTCTCTCCCAACTGGCAAGGTCCGTACATGGTTCACCGAATTCTAAATGGAGGAGCCCTTATCCTCATAGAAATGGACAGAGAAGTTTGGCCAAAGCCGATCAACTCAGATGCAGTGAAACGATACTATTTGTAACCACTTACGATTTCCTTTATGATATAATTTGAACTATGCCTGACTTGATTCCCGTGTAAGAGGGGATACGTAGGCAACCCTATGGGTTCGGTCACAATTCAATAAAAATTTCATTTCTCCCCTATTATTAGAACTGGGGCAGAATTTTGAGGAGGACCCTCAAAATTCTGAAGTCAGTCTTCAGCCACTCATCGCCAAGGATGTCACCTCAATAAACTGGGGCAGAATTTTGAGGAGGACCCTTAAAATTTTGAAGATGATTCTTTAGTCATTCAGCGCAGACATCAGAAGTGCCTGCCCAGTAAACTGGGGTAGAATTTTGAGAAGGACCCTCAAAATTCTGGAGCAGGAGAGGTTGGAATATCTCGAACCGCATCACAGTCATTGGTTCAGCTAAAAGAAAACTATTTTTTTACTTATGATATGTTCACTAAATCATGCATAATCATTGTTCGAACTACCGCTGTTTAGCAACGCTACCCCGATGATATGCAATGCCCGGATTCAAGGGAAAACGAACTAACCTTTCCCCCTCTCTTACAAAACTCACGATTTTCTTTGGATGTAGGCATCCAAGTCACAAAATTACCAAATATATTACGCAATCGCATTGAATCGTTACACATATTCGCATTTGCTATCCGCACACATTGTCCCCAGCAGCCGTAATATCACAATCGGCTACCAGCTATCAGCTAAGAATTTTTTTTACTTACTATTCGCTTTTATCTCATTGCATAAGGCTACCTTTCTGCCTTCCGAGACTAAGCGTCTCCGTCTCTATTTCCTGCATTATATAAGGCTACCTTTCTGCCTTTTAAGACTAAGTGTTGTCTCCATCTGCATTTCCTGCATTGCATAAGGCTACCTTTTTACCTTCCGAGACTAAGCGTTGTCTCCATCTGCATTTCCTGCATTGCATAAGGCTACCTTTCTGCCTTCCGAGACTAAGCGCTGTCTCCATCTGCATTTCCTGCATTGCATAAGGCTACCTTTCTGCCTTTTGAGGTTAAGCTCTACCTCCACCTGCATGGCTGAAATACCGCCACTTCATTTTTTCTCACATGGCTGAAATATCGCCACCTCACATCTTGCAATCGGCCGAGATATCGCCAAACTTTATTTAAATGCTACATCGGCGGAAAGACCGCCAGTTCATCTCCATCATCATCTATACTTATGCCTTCTGTCGGCTGAAATATTGCCATTTTACTTTTTACATCGGCTGAAACATTGCCTATTTTATTTAAATTCCTGTCGGCTAAAATATCGCCATTTACATTTTTGCATCGGCTGAAACATCGCCTATTTTTATTTAAATTTCTGTCGGCTGAAATATCGCCATTACTCTTCTGCATCGGCTAAAATACCGCCAAACCTTGCATTTCATGGGCTAAAATATTGCCAAACTGTTCGAGGGTGTCATTGTTCGGAGGCATCATCCTCATAGCCCGAGAACACCATGCCATAGCCCGAGGACCCCGCTTTATATCCTGCATAGCATTATTCAAAGGCATCATGGTTTAGAGGCACCATTATCATAGCCCGAGAACATCATTTCATAGCCTGCGAATCATTTAATTTTGCGCTTCATGGCCCAGGACATCATGGTTCGAGGACGTCATCCTAACCATCCAAGGACATCATTCATGGTCCAACGGGAACTTGCATCATGTTTAAGTTTATGCACAACATACATCCGTAATGCTTACTTGCAGGTACACTGACTAGCAATGGCCGTCTCAGCAGGAGCAATCCCGCTCCAAGCCCCGCCGTCGATCAAGTTTCAGATACCTCTTGCCCCATAAACATCGCGCCCCATCTCTTTCGAATCACCATCGGCATGTTCCGTCAATGTTTCCTGAACTACATAAGGCCTGATTCCAGTAAAACCAGGGATACGTAGGCAACTCAGAAACTGGAGCTCGGTCAAGTTCTTTTCAAATCACAGCTTCCGGTCAAAATTGGCCATCATATCTTTACCCGACAACTCTTTCAAAAGAGGGGCATCTGTTGATACTCAATTTTTCCCTAAGTATTTTTATATGCGAATATTTCCAAAATAGCATATTGGTGCATATATAAGCGCACCCAAGAGTTCTAGCCTTTTTAATGATTTTTAAAACCAACTTATTACCTATTTTTTATACAACAAAATCCAATAATTATTCCCAAAATTATTATTTTGGTGAAAAATTCATTTTATTTTAACATTTACACCAAAATATAATTAAGGTAATTTTCACATATTTTTACAAGTGCATTTGATATTTTTAAAGCTAAATGGCATATAGTTGCAATTATAGCCTATCTTGTAATTTATGGTGTTTTATGTTTATAAAATTACTCCCAACATTTTTAATTAATATTTATATAATACTTATTTACCCAGTATGTTTAATTTATTTTTAAAATCAGTATTACTATTTTTATAAAATTAAAAGGGGAAAATTGGCTATTTACGATTTGGCCTTATTGCATTTCAATTTTAGCCAATTTGGCACCCCACTTCAGCCCCAGTTTGAAATTCAATTACCCAGCCCAATTAATATGCCTAACCGACCCATACCTTTTCCTATCATACCCAAACTCGTTTCCCATTTAACCCGTTCAATCTGAGCCGTTGATCTAAAGGATCAACGGCTCCCCAATTCCCTTTCCTTTTTTAATTCAAGTGACCCCAAAACCCTACCTCATTTTCTCTAGACCGCCGCCTCTGAATCCTCTCTTCTCTCAACTCCCTCTAAACTCACCTCAAACCCTAGCCGCCGCCTCTCATCGAAACCCTAATCTATGGCTTCTCAGGCTCATCGGAGGCCTATACAAACCTCTCATGGCTTCTGCGTGCTAGTTTCTAAAGGTCCTATTGCCAGATCTTGAAGGGTTCCGACCAAGCCTTTGTTCGACGACTGTTCTCCGGTTGTCGTCAACCTTTGTTCGGCCAGTCATGGCTATTCGAGTTCGATCTTCGACTTTCCTGCTCAGATCGATGGTTTCCAAAGCCTTTCTCATCACCTGGGTTTCTTACGAAACCCTAATCTCTAAGGTTTCTTCGATTTATTTTAGATCTGTTCTGGATCTATGTGTGTGTGAACCTTCTATGCATTTTTCTCGAAGATTCTTTAATTTTTGCTTTCAGAAACTCTTTATTCTTCAACTAGGGTTTCATGTTAAGTTATTTCGAATCTCTTCTCTGATTCTTGACATGTTTTACTGTGTTTTGATTGTGTTATCTTCTATCTGAGTTAGCATGTTGAAAACCCTAATTTTCTTGGGGATTTTGTTTGAGTTTCTTGGTCTGTTTGTTAATGGTCGTTTGATTTGCCTTATTTTTTTTTACCTTCTTCTATATCCGAGTTAGCATAGTGAAAACCCTAATTTTTTGGGGCTTATCCGAGATTCTGAATCTATTTATTAATTTATCTGCTTATCTCCTCTAAACTCAATTGACTTTCGAAAACCCTAGTTTCTTTGGGGATTATTCGATTTCTCTGAAATTGTTTGTGCAACTCGTATGGTTTTCACTCAACTCTTTGCATGTTTCTGATATTCTTCTCTATTGTTAAACATTGAAACTTGACTATCATGCTTCGAATGTCTTCCTTTTAGTTACTACTATATGTTGTTATTTTGCCATAACTCGGCTTCACGTGTTTATTACTTGTGCATGCATCTATATATACTGAGTTCCTTTTGTGATCGATTCTCAAAACTTGTGATTAATTTTCATTAAAAAAACTTTTCTTTGTGAAATTCTGATTTTACTCACCTGTTAAGGGGTAATTGATTCTTTTCCTTTGATTGGCCTCCCTGAGTCTTTCCAAAAAAATAATTTTGAATCCTGTACTTAGACTTAATTGCCCATTATAGTACCTTACTGCTTCTTTTATGGCAACAACCATTCTATTTACAATGCCTATTCTCCCTTTCCTTATTTGGATCTTGTTAGCATCCGTTTGAATAAGAATCCCCTGATTAAAGGGGAGTCTTATATTAATTTGATTCTGATTTGTGACCATGCCATATTTGTAATAGATTTTTACTTGTTACCTTATTTCTCCACACGTTTTCAAAGCTATAAATACTCTCCTCCCTTTTCTTTGAACACACACGAACACAGAAAGCAATCTGAGTTCAAAAAATCATTCTCACTTAAAACTCTCTCCCTCTTAATGCTACTTGTGCTGTTGCGGACTTTGTTTACTCTACTTTCTTCTGCACTTTTTGCTTCTCTACTGGTATGTCCCAGTTAATTTACATGTCCCAACAACAATGTGTTTCATTACTGCCTACTTCTGTTTATGTCTTCCTTGGTTAATATTTGTTTCTAGCATGCTGTAACATGTTTCCCTTCCCTTGTAATTCAAGGTTTAATTTACAGGTTCATCTTGTCAGTTGTTTGTCATGTATTTGATACTTTATGAACCCCAAACCCTCATATCCCCTTTGTATGCTTTACGTTATGGTTAAGAAACATGGCAATGGCTGAAATCATTATCTATGGCCATGAACTGGACGCTTTGGTGTCCTAATCTTGTCAATTTTCCATCCCCATTCCCTCATATTGTGTATGCTGAATAACAGCCTTGGCCTGCCAGTACTTTTGATTATTTTTCAGGCCATGGCTTGACCTCCAGTAGGTGTTTACTCCCTAAAAGCTTGATAATATATTTGGTTAGGGGTGTGGTAGTCTATATTGTGGCTGGGCATGACCACCAACCTGCCTGGGTAGTCCCCCTACCCTTTTCTACTGCACTTACACTCAAATCTTAGAATTTAAGTTCTGCCCCTCTTATGTGAGCCTTGCCTTGGAACCCTAGAGCTCCCTCTGAACTTGGACACATAAGGGTTGGCCCTTCCACACTGCACAAGTCAATTTTTATTAATATCTTGGGTGTATGCACTGCCTGGGATTCCTGAAATCCCTTGGATCTATGAAACACCCTAGATGAGAGAAGGCTTGGAAATTTGGATCGCGGAAGTGGCTCAATCTCATATTATTAGGCATTAATTCTGAATTAGGCTACTCAGATGTAGGTGAGGTTTTCTGATGTATTTTTTTTAATTCCAGTTTATTTCTTTTGGGTTTGTAATAACTTGTATAAACTCGGGGAACTTAGTAAAAAGGGGGGATGGGTTTTACTTTCTGCACCAAGGGTAGAGATCCTGCCTATAGGTTTAAATTTTCTTTTATTTCTGCAAACGCACCTTGAAATTATGCCTATAAGTTTTCAAATTTCATTTATGCGTATCCACCTAGAAATAATGCCTATAGGTTTTCAATCTTTATTTATGCATATCCGCCTAGAAATCATGCCTTTAGGTTTTCAACTTTCATATGCATATCCACCTAGAAAACATGCCTATAGGTTTTCAACTTTCATTTATGCATATCCGCCTAGAAATCATGCCTATAGATTTTTAAACTTTAATTTCTGCAAAACTCACACCTAGAAATCATGCTCATAGGTTTCCTGCAAATACGCATAGATGTCCTGCATATAGGGTAGTTCCTAATTGTTTCGCAATTTCATATAAAACATGGTCTACCAAATGGCTGCATTCTACAAATGACATTAGGCAAACTATTTGTAGATAAATAATAATAAGAATTACATATAGAATCCATGCTCCAAGGATGTTGTTAATGTCTAAAGGGTGTCCAAATAATTATTCATATAGAAAGCATGCCTATAGTAAGTTTCGAATCTAAATCAAGATAATACTAGCTATTAAACTCGTATTGTCCCGTTAAAATCCGTAACCCATGTTAGTTTGTGCATCTGTTTCTAAAATCAGTATATGTCACACCTAGTTCTAATTAACACTAAAGTCAATTAGATCAGTTTTCAAATAACTGCATTCGAGTATGCCTAATGTAGACTTTTCGCCTAAAAATATGAATTGAACCAGTCCGCGCGTCGCTTTATTTATATAAGACGAAAATCAGTACGTGAAAGACATGCTAAACTCTGTGTTTTTGATGATTTATGGAGGCTTATTTGAGCCTTACTTGCCTGTCTGTATCCCATTTCTGTCTGCAACTATTTGTTTTGGTTGACGCCTTAGCATTTTATCCTTTGAAACCTTCAAAAGCCCTAAACCCCATTTCCTTTAGGATTAGTAGTCCATTTGCCTTCGGGACTAATAGGATGGGGACGACTAGTAGCATGCAATAAGTAAGTGATATGATTCCGCGCTCTAATACCTTAAACGGGGTGGTAAGGGTAGACATGGAGATGATGATTACAGATAACACTATGCGTAAAATTGGGTACCGGTGTTGTGCGAATCATCCATGTAATGTATAAACATAGGACCCCCCTCCCTCTTTATTAGTTTAATAATCTTCAGATTTTTAAAGTCTATTTCAACTTCTGTTTCTTACACTTCTTTTTAAGTTGCTTGCACCAATTGTTTGACCCCTTCCCTTTACTTGCGTATATCTTTTTACAAAACTGTTTCCTTCCTGAATTTCAACAATCCTTTTATGCTTCTTATTTGCAATACTTGCTTGTTTATTCATGTTTGCATTTAAAGTCAAAATTGTAGTATGGGCGGGAACCACACTAGTGGATCTTGAGGGATGCCTAACACCTTCCCTTCGAGATAATTTCGAGCCCTTACCCAAACTCTATTTTTCATCTTTAATTCTTCTAAAAAGTGTCCTAGTGCACTATAATCATTAGGTGGCGACCCTCCAAAAATCCAAAACCCAATTCCCAAACGGGAATAGAGTTGTCTTCACAAATGTCATAAACCCGATTCTGATTTCTCGGGGAAAAGGGGGCATTGACAGGTGTATCCTTTAGTTGCCCCAGCTTAGGATCAGGCTCCAACAGTACCAGTTCAGGCACCGGCTGTACCCATTGTGATTCCGGGTCTCCGGAGACAATGGCCCAGATATTGACAGTTTGTACGGGCCTGGCTCAAGTGGTTTCAGCCACCACAACAGCAACAGCTACTTCACAGGCTGGGGGTGACAATCAGACCCCCACTGCTCACACACCTGAGCAGGTTGTGCAAGGATTACATATTCTAGAGGCATCCCCAACTCAGCTAGTGGAACTAGTTTAGGTGTACAAGGTTCCAGTTATGCTCGAGGACGAGCAGCGTCACCTCGAGAGGTTTGGTAGACTCCAGCCTCTGACATTTAGTGGAGCTGAGGGCGAGGATGCCCAGGGTTTTCTTGATAGATGTCAACAGATGCTCCGTACAACAGGGATCCTTGAGTCCAGCGGTGTGGCTTTTACTACATTTCAATTTATTGGAGCTGCCTTCATATGGTGGGAGGCGTATGAGCGGCATAGGCCGATTGGTACAATGCCTTTGACTTGGAAGGAGTTCTCCACTCTCTTTTTTGAGAAGTATGTACCACAGTCCTGCAGAGAGGATCTGCGCAGATAGTTTGAGGGACTACGATAGGGAGAGATGTCAGTGACACAGTATGAGATGAGATTTTTTGAGCTGTCTCAGCATGCAGTTTGGTTGGTTCTGACGGATCGTGAGCGTATCCTAAGGTTTGTTGATGGTCTCTACTACACTCTTCGTATTCTTATGACTAAAGAGAGAGTGTTGGGGGCTTCATTTCAGAAGGTGGTGGATATAGCTCGAGATATTGAGTTGGTTCGCCGCTATGATCAAGAGGAGAGGGAGGCCAAGAGGCCTCGAGGTTCTGGTAGTCACAGTGGCGCTCCTTCGAGGGGCCAGTTCTAGCACAGTCGGGGTCGTTCTTTCAGGCCCGCTCAGTCAGCTCGACCCGAGTATCGAGGAGGATCTTCAGGTCAGGGTTATTAGAGTTCTCAGCAGATTCAGCCATCTCTGAACACTCTTCCAGCACAAAGTTCATCTCGTGCTCTATTTGCTCAGGTTTCTTCCATGCCGAGTGCATCAGCTAGCCACTCTGGCGTGAGAGGTCCCCTTCAGTCCCAGTTCCCAGCACCCGGGAGTTGCTATGAGTGTGGAGAGTTTGGGCATATACGGAGGGAGTGTCCTCACCGTGCTGCGAGCTCATCACAGCAAAGGGGTCAGCCCTCATCTTCTGGCCTAATTTCTTTAGCACCTGCCCCACCATCTAGGGGTGAGGGTCAGGCAGTCAGGGGTCGCCCCAGAGGAGGAGGCCGATCGGGCGGTGGTCAGGCTCACTTTTATGCTCTTCAGGGCAGGACAGATGCTATTGCAACGGATGCTGTTATCACGTGTATTATTTTAGTCTGCCACAGGGATGCCTCAGTTTTATTTGATCCCGGTTCCACCTATTCCTATGCGTTTTCATATTTTTCTCATTATTTGGGTATGACCTAGGGGTGTCTTGCTTTACCTGTTCATGTATCTACTCCGGTGGGCGATACTATTGTTGCAGACCATGTATATTGGTCGTGTTTAGTGACTATTTGGGGTCTGAAGAACCAAGTTGATCTATTGCTATTGAGCATGGTGGATTTTGATGTTATTCTGGGCATGGACTGGTTATCTCCATGTCATTCTATTCTAGAATGTCATGCTAAGACAGTCACTTTGGCTATACCAGGTGTTCCGAGGATCGAGTGGCGTGGTGTGACTGACATGTGCCTAGCAGGGTGATTTCTTTCCTAAAGGCCCAGCGTATGGTTGCGAAAGGTTTTCTATCATATTTGCCTTTTGTGAGGTATGTTGGAGCTGAGACTACTAACATTGATTCGGTCCCAGTTGTGAGGGAGTTTCCCGATATGTTTTCTGCAGACCTGCCGGGCATGCCACCGGACAAGGACATTGATTTTTGTATTGACCTGGTGCCGGGCACTCAACCCATTTCCATTCCTCCATATCGGATGGCACCAGCAGAGTTGGAAGAATTGAAAGATCATCTTCAAGAACTCCTAGATAAGGGGTTCATTCGGCCTAGTGTGACACTGTGAGGTGCACCGGTTCTATTTGTGAAAAAATAAGATGGCAAAACGAGAATATGCATTGACTACAGGAAATTGAACAAAGTTACAGTGAAAAACAAGTATCCCCTGCCTCGTATTGATGATTTATTTGACCAGCTTCAGGGGGCAAGGGTATTCTCCAAGATTGATCTCGTTTCAGGCTATCACCAGTCAAAGATCAAGGATTCATATATTATGAAGACTGCTTTCAGGACTAGATATGGGCACTATGAGTTTCTTGTTATGTCTTTTGGGCTGACTAATGCCCTAGCAGCATTCATGCATTTGATGAACAGTGTATTTTGGCCGTATCTGGATTCATTTGTTATTGTTTTTATTGATGATATCCTGTTGTACTCGCGTAGCCAGGAGGAGCACGCTCAGCATTTGCGAGTTGTATTATAGAGATTGAGGGAGGAGAAGCTTTATGCAAAGTTGTCCAAGTGTGAGTTTTGGCTCGGTTCTGTGGCTTTCCTGGGGCACGTGGTGTCCAGCGATGGTATTCAGGTTGATCCAAAGAAGTTAAAGGCATTTCAGAGTTGGCCTAGACCGACCTCAACCACAGAGATTCGTAGTTTTCTTAGGTTGGCAGGTTATTATCGCCAGTTTGTTAAGGCCTCTATTGCATCGCCCTTGACCAAGTTGACTCAAAAGGGTGCTCTATTTGTGGGGTCAGATTAGTGTGAGGAGAGCTTTTAGAAGCTCAAGACAGCTTTGACCACGGCTCCGGTGTTGGTTTTGCCATCAGCTTTAGGTTCTTACACTGTATATTGTGACGCTTCGAGAGTTGGGATCGGATGTGTGTTGATGCCGGAGGGTAGAGTTATTGCATATGCTTCTCATCATTTGAAGCCCCATGAGAAGAACTACCCTGTATATGATTTGAAGTTAGCTGCTATAGTTCATGCTTTGAAGATTTGGAGGCACTACTTGTATGGTGTATCTTGTGAGGTATTCACCAATCATCGTAGTCTTCAGCATCTATTCAAGCAAAAGGATCTTAATTTGAGGCAGAGGAGGTGGATAGAGTTACTCAAGGATTATGATATTACCATTTTGTATCACCCGGGGAAGGCTAATGTGGTAGCCGATGTTTTGAGCCGGAAGGCGGTTAGCATGGGGAGTTTGGCGTACATTCCAGTTGGGGAGAGGCCCTTTGTAGTTGATTTTCAGTGTTTGGCCAATCGGATGGTGAGATTAGACATTTCAGAGCCTAGTCGGGTGTTGGCTTGTGTGGTTTCTCGGTCTTCCTTGTATGAATGCATCGGAGAGTGCCAGTATGACGATCCGCATTTGCTTGTCCTTAAGGACAGGGTTCAGCATGACGATGCCAGGGATGTGACCATTGATAGTGATGGCGTGTTGAGGATACAAGGACAAATTTACGTGCCCAATGTGGATGGACTTCAGCATTTGATATTGGAGGAGGCCCACAGCTCGTGGTATTCCATCCATCCAGGTGCCGCGAAGATGTATCAGGATTTGAGGCAGCACTATTGGTAGAGGAGGATGAAGAAGGATATAGTGGGTTTTGTAGCTCGGTGTCGCAACTGTCAGCAGGTCAAGTATGAGCATTAGAGGCCGGGCGGTGTACTTAAGCAGATGATTATTCCCGAGTGGAAGTGGGAGAGGATTACTATGGATTTTGTGAGTGGTCTCCCTCAGACTTTGAAGAAGTTCGATTCGATTTGGGTGATTGTGGATCGGCTAACCAAGTTTGCGGACTTCATTCCAGTATGTACTACTTATTCTTCGGAGTAGCTGGCAGGGATCTTTATCCAGGAGATTGTCCGATTGCATGGGGTTCCAGTATCTATTATCTCAGATAGTGGTACTCAGTTCACTTCTTAGTTCTGGAGGACATTTCAGCGAGAGTTGGGTAGGCAGGTAGAGTTGAGCATAGCATTCTATCCTCAGACGAACGGCAGTCCAAGCGCACTATTCAGATATTAGAGGATATGTTGCGTGCCTGTGTTATTGATTTTGGGGGTTCTTGGGATGAGTTTTTGCCGCTTGCAGAGTTTGCCTACAACAACAGTTATTAGTCGAGCATTCAGATGGCTCTGTATGAGGCGTTGTGTGGGAGGCGGTGTAGATCTTCTGTTGGATGGTTCGAGCCTGGGGAGGCTAGGTTATTGGGGACAGAGATGGTTCAGGATGCCTTAGAGAAGGTAAAGCTGATTCAGGAGAGGCTTCGTATAGCACAGTCACGTCAGAAGAGTTACACAGACCGAAAGGTTCGGGATGTGTCCTATATGGTAGGTGAGAAGGACTTGCTAAAGGTTTTGCCCATGAAGGGTGTTATGCGGTTTGGGAAGAAAGGGAAGCTGAGTCCGCGGTTCATTGGGCATTTTGAGGTACTTAGGAGGATTGGGGAGGCGGCTTATGAGCTTGCTTTGCCACCCAGCTTGTCAAGCGTACATCCGATATTTCATATATCTATGCTCCGAAAGTATGTTGGGGACCCGTCTCATGTATTGGACTTCAGCACTGTTCAGTTGGATGATGATTTGACCTATGATATGGAGCCAGTGGCTATCTTGGGTCATAAGGTTCGAAAGTTGAGATCAAAGGATATAGCTTCAGTAAAGGTGCAGTGGAGAGGTCGGCCCATGAAGGAGGCTGCTTGGGAGACCGAGCGGGAGATGCGGAGCAGATATCCTCACATGTTTATGGCTCCAGGTATGTTTCTTGACCCGTTCGAGGACGAGCATTTGTTTTAGTTAGAGAGGATGTGATTACCCGACCCGTCATCACATGAGTTACTACCCCATATCCCCCATCTTATGTTTCTCTATACTTCATTATCGGTATTTGAGGTGATCGAGTTGAATTGGATGGGTTTTAGATGGAAATGAGACACTTAGTCTCTTTAAGGAAGGATTGTTTTGATAAAGTCAACCGGATGTTCACCTATGAGTTAGAGGGCTCGGATGTGATTTCCGGTGATTTGGTTAGCTTTGGGAGTTGAATTGTAACTTAGGAGTGTGATCAGAAGTGATTTTGGAGGTCTGGTGTAGAATTAAGCTTGAATTGGCGAAGTTAGTATTTTGGCGAATTCCGGCTGATAGGTGAGATTTTGATCCGAGTGTCAGAATGAAATTCCGAGAGTTGTTGTAGCTTCGTTAGGTGATTTTGGATGTGTGTGCAAAATTTTAGGTGATTCAAAGGTGATTTGGTTGGGTTTTTGATCGAATGTGTGTCTCAGAAGTTTTAGAAGAACTTAGGCTTGAATTCTATGAGAAAGTAAGATTTTTGTGTTGTTGGATGTGTTTTTGTGATTGGAACAAGTTTGGATAACATTTTAGGGTGCATTGGTGCTTTTGGTTGAGGTCCCTGGGGCCTCAAGGTGATTTCGGATGGCTAACGAGATAAAATTTGGAGTTTGGAGGTTGCAAATCATAGCTAGTATCTGGTATTTCCGCATCTGCGGAAAGGAACCGCAGATGTGGTTGCGAAGGTGCGGAGGAGGAGAGCGCAGGTGCGGTGCTGGTTGAGGAAGGAAGGAACCACAGATGCAGAAGGGAATCTGCATCTGCGAGGCCGCAGATGCGGTTGGGGAGTCGCAAAAGCGAAGGGGGAAGAGTTAGACGTTTCCGCAGAAGCGGAAGTTATTCGCATATGCGGGGTCCGCAGATGCAGAAGGGTGACCGGAGAAGAGATTTTGGATTTTTAATGAGATTCCGCAGAAGCGGAAGATAACCGCAGATGCGGTGGTCGCGGATGCGAAAAAGGGACCGCAGATGCGGAAATCCCTGTTATCAGAAGGGTTTTAATGTTCATTTTTGTTCTGCGAAGCTTAGTCCATTTCCTCCATTTTTAAGCAAGCTTGAGAGCGCTTGGACGGAATTGAAGGGGGATTTCAACTAGGTGTGGCTAGAGATAAGTTCCTTGGCCTAAATACATGAAATTATGATAGATTTAACGTGGAAATTTGGTTGAAATTCATCAAAAGAGGGTAAAGCTAGGGATTGGGAATTTGGTGATTTAAAAATGAAATTTGACGGGTCAAATGGACTCTAATTTTGGTAAATTTGATATGCATAGACTCGTGGCGAGATAAGGAATCTGGTGATGTGAACTTTCTGATTTTTCAAGAAATGGGCCCGAGGCTCAGGTTTTGCCAACTTCGTGATTTTCGATATTTTTCGAGTCTTTTTTGATTGGGTTGTATTCCCTTAGCCTATTGTAATGTATTCCTTGTGGTTTTGATCAGATTCGACGCTCGAGGAGGTTGATTTGCGAGGCAAGGGCATAGCGAGCTAGGATTTTGGCCTACTTGAGGTGAGTAATGTTTATAAATGATGTTCTGAGGGTTTGAAATCCCGAATTTGCACAACGTGGTGCTATGTTGAGACGAGACACATGTTGCATGATGAGCGTGAGGTCTAGTATTGCTGGAGATTCGGACTTGGTCCATCCCGATTGATGATTCTACTATGTTTTGACTGAGAGTTAATTAATATCATTGTATTCTGGGCTAGGTTCCATGTTTGGGGCCTTGTACCAATTTGGAGAACCCTTAGGATTATTTGTACTGGTTGACCTCACTTTACTTGTCGAAATCATACCCTCAGTCATGTTCTTAACTGATAAATATAACATGAACCGGCTTTAGAAATTGGTAAATCCTAATGAGAATAACGTGTGGGTTGGGAAACCTGTCTTACCTTAGTGTGCCCGAGAGGCCAAGCCTATATTGACTGAGAGGGGTTGAGGACCCCATCGAGAGGGTATTTGATATATCTCGGATCGAGCTGCACGCCGCAGCAGTATATATACATATATGGACCGGACTGCATGCCACAGTAGTATATTATATGGATCGGACTGCACGCTACAGTAGTATATTATATGGATTGGACTGCACGCCGCAGTAGTACATTATACGGATCGGACTGCACGCCACAATAGTATAGCGCTTGGGCTATTAGGAGCCCCTCTGGAGTCTGCACACCCCCAGTGAGCACAGTCGACTATTATTATTGGATCGGGCTGCATACCCCAACAGTGTATATATATATATATATATGGATCAGGTTGCACACCGTAGTAGTATACTGTACGGATCGGGCTACACGCTGCAGCGGTATAATTAAACTATCGGTCATTGTGAGGAGTAAATGAGTTGTGTACTGGTTAAGGGATATTCACATGACTTCCCTCATTTACCTGCTGTTTAATGTGCTTACTGTTGTTATATAGAATTGTGTAGTGTTTCTACGAGTTTTCTTTCCGTTAGTCATTATTTATTGCTATTACTCACTGAGTCGGAGTACTCACTTTACTCCCTACACCATGTGTGCAGATACAGGTATCCCGGAGGCATAGTTTGAGCTTTCTGCTGCTGTCCAGATTATCACCGGAGCTATTGAGGTAGTTGCATGGTATCCGCATGACCCAATTTCTCCCCTTATCCCTTTTACTTTCTGCATTCTAGGCTACTCTATGTATAGACTGCTACTCAGATTTGTGTTAGAGGCTCTCGACTCGTGACACCAGATCGGTGGGATTTGTATTGGCATTTTTGTTGGTTACCGCACATGTTATCTTCTATTTCAGAGTTAAAATCATGTTTATTTGGTATTTAATCCTATTAATTGTTAATAAAATTCTATAAAGAGATTGAGAGAGTTGGATTTGGTCGGGCTTGCCTAGCACTGTGTTGGGCGCCATCACGACCGGGGTTGGGGTCATGACAAAAATTAAAAGTACAACTAGGGAGAGCCTGATGCAGACTTCCTGTCTGAAGTATGAAGTAAACCAACTCCAAGAGATCAAATTTCCAAAGCCTTTCTCCAAGTTGGGGTATGTTAGAGTTCCCTAATAGTCTTACATGAACTCCAGGCAGTGCTTACAACCAAATACATTACCAGATTAAGATATAGTGCAGTGTTGAAAGGCCAATCCTCAAGTGTCCAAGTCCAGATGGAACTCAAGGTCCCAAGGCAAGGCTCATAGGAGGGGGGCAGAACTTAGAGACTAAGAGAGAGTGCAAGTGCAGGATTCTGAAGGGGAAAGGAAAAGGGAAACAGTTCTCATTAATACACATAGGGGTATAGGGAATGGGGAAAGTTGAAAAGGGACAAAGACAGGCTGGTGAGCATACTCAACAATGAGAAATGTTGGCATACATATAAGCTTGTTAGAACACTTTGTCTAGAAGTTAGGATCCTTTAATGGATCAAGTTCAACCCATAGACAATAACTTACATATTGCCATGTTTCAAACTATAACTCAAAACACATAAGGGTGTGGGGAACAAGGATTCATAGCAAAAATAAGCAAAAAGAGATCAACATGCTAGTTTAAACATTTAACTCTACAGAAGCAGTAAATTAGACATGGATACAAAAGCGGTAAATAAACACATTCTGATGATCTGAAGCTTAAAAAAGAGAGAGTACTATTATGTGTAAGAAGAGTTCAAAAGGATTGTGAAGTGTGTAGTGAGATTGTTAATCGTCTGTCCTGTGTGTTAAATAGTCGTGCATTTTATAGTATGAAAATCATGAGGAAATAAGGTAAGAAACTGATTGTCAATCAATTACATAAGACTTCCCTTCATTAAGGGATTTAGATTCAACCGAGTAAAAACCATTTAAGGAAAGAAATTGTATAAACACATTGTGCACAACATGCAATTAAGGGCAAAAACATAAAAAGTTATTTAAGGAAAGGGTTTTAAAGTACACAGTTGTACAAATAAGGTAAGGAAATCAATTAACAACCAGTAAATCAAAGGCCAGGGATCTTGTAATTATTGACCATGAATGAACTAAGTCGCAAAAACTGAGAAGGGTCTTAACTTAGGTCTAGCCACACAGAAAATCAGCAAACAATGGAAAGAAATCAATCATATATAAGGAGCCTACAAACATATTAAGCATGAAAGGTGACTGTAGTGTCATTGTAAAATCAATAGAAAATCCATTGTAGAAGAGTTTAGTAAAAATCCAGAATGACACGCAAACACGGATGTCTAGACTTAGTTCAGAGATTCGAAGTTGTCTGAATGAATTAAGGGTTTTGAAATAAAATCCTAATTCAGGCATATCACAAAGCAAAGATGAGAGAGCAAGCAATTAAATCGAAACATGTTTAGAGATTGCAGAAAAGAGTTGAAACTTCTAACATGCTTCTTTCAGCAACAGAACTCATGACAAACATAATAGAAAAGTAACATGCAAACACTGTAGAAGGTTTCAAAGCAAACGGAGTGAAAGAAACTAATTCGCATCATAATGAGGAAAGACTGATAAGAATAGTAGAAAAGCATGCTAAGAGGTTTTTAGAAGAAACTTTAAATAGAGCTCAGTAGAATGATCTTAATAAGGAAACTTAAGAATGAAAAAAACAGTAAGAGAAACATAAGGGAAAGGAAACACAGTAGAAAAGCATACGAAAACACAGCAGGGAAAACATACAAGAACATGGTAGAAGAAAAAATACAGTAGAAAAGCATACGAGACCATAATGTAGGAAAACACAGTAGGAGAAGCATAAAAGCGCATGATACAAGAACACAGTAGAGGCAAATACACACGAAAGACAAAGAAAATCATAAAAACACACAAACACTTTCAGAAAAACCCTAGATCTGAAGGGAAACGGTTTTCAAAGTAATTTTTTGAAAGAAAAGCCAGAGAAATCATTTGAAAACTCTGAGAAAGCATAGATACACAACGAATCTAAATGAATCGGAGAAAACCTCGAAGGGTTAGGATTTCAGAAGAACCCTAGAAACAAGAAAGGCTTTGAAAAAGTCACCGATCTGAGTCGGAGAGATTAGAATCAGGCTCAAACAACCATGGTACGCCGGAGCAATGCCGGAGATGACCATGGAACTTTGAATTGACGGAGGTCTAGGTATAAACCTTCAAGGCAAGGCCTTGAATCTTTAGAGATCAGGTGTGTGAGAGCAACAAGAGGTAGGTTTGAGACTCCCATAGCCTTGGAAGCCATGGATTCTAGTGGCTTTCAGGGTAAAGATGGTAGGAGGCGGCAAGGGTTAGATAACCTTTGAGAGAGTTTGAGAGAGTGGAGGGATTCAAAGGCGGCTTCTAGGAGATGAATGAGTAGGGTTTGGGGTATTGGGGAAATTAAAAAGAAAAGAATGAACTGAGATCAACGGCCAGGATGAGAAGGGGTCTGGGTCGTGTAGGATTTAATTGGGCCAGGGGCGGGTTTAAATTAAAAATGGGTTGGGGAATTGAGATTGAAATTGGTTTTAATTAAGGGTCTGATTTAGGTTAAAATCAAAATAATTAGGGCTAGTATTTAAATAGCCACTTTCCCCCTTATTTATTTTACAAAAGTAGTAGAATAATTTCTGGAAATAAATTAAAGGTACAAAATTGATTAATAATATATAAATATTAAATGAAAAATACTGGAATTAATTTTGTAATTATAAACGCAATTAAATCTTGAAATAGGCTAATATTGCAATTATATGTAATTTAGCTTTAAAATACTAAATAAATTTGTAAAAAATGTGCAAAAATTACCTTAGCTATATTTTGGTATAATATGAGAATAAAATGAATGAATCCAAAAATGATAATTTGGGGAATAATTATTGGTTTTTTACTGGTAAAATAAGGCAATAAAATTGGTTAAAAATTAAAGAAAAATAGGAAAACTCTTGGACATACTTATATATGCATACCTATGCTATTTGAAAGATATTTTGTATACAAAAATATACAGGGAAAAATTGGGTATCAATAGCTGCCCCTCTTTACCCGTGAAGGATGAAAGAGTTGTCGGGTAAAGATACGATGACCAATTTTGACCGAATAAAATAGTTTAAAGAGACTTGGCCATGCACTGGTTCCTGCGCTTCTTACATATCCCTAGTATTATAGGAATCATACCATATATAGTTCAGGATCTGTCGGCGAAGTATGCCGAGGGAGACCTTTCAAGAACAGATGCAATATTCAGGTTAGGATGAATTGTCAAGGTTTAGTAGGGCTGTGGGGACTGTAGCGGAATGCTCCTTCCGAGATGGCCATTGCTTGTTGGTTTACCTATAAATAAAAAATACAAGAGTATATTGTGCAATTTAAACATGATGCAAGTTC
This sequence comes from Nicotiana glauca, assembly GCA_026770625.1. Lineage (NCBI taxonomy): Eukaryota > Viridiplantae > Streptophyta > Magnoliopsida > Solanales > Solanaceae > Nicotiana > Nicotiana glauca. The sequence goes on along the minus strand of MU779402.1, from coordinate 30,681 downwards.
CCGTTAGACCATAAATGTTGTCTTCGGACGGTTAGGAAGACGTCCTTAGACCATGATGTTCTGGGCCATGAAGCATATAATAAAGGATTCGCAGGCTATGAAATGATTCTCTTGGGCTATGCGAATGATGACTTCGAACTATCATGCCTTTGAATAATGATATGAAAAAGATTAAAAGGGGTCCTCAGGCCATGACATGGTGTTCTTGGGCTATGCAAATGGTTCCTCTGAACAATGACGCCTTCAGGTAATTTGGTGATCTTTCAGCCCATGAGATGTAGTATATGGCGATCTTTCAGCCTATGAAATGCAATAAGTGGCGATCTTTCAGCAATGCAAGATGTACATAAAGCGACGATATTTTAGCCATGCAAGATGTACACAAAGTGGCGATATTTCAACCATGTAAGACATGAATACAAAGTGGCGATATTTCAACCACGCAGGTGTAAACAAAGTGGCGATATTTCAGCCATGCAAGAAATGAATAAAGTGGCAATCTTTCACCCATGCAAGTGTAAATAAGGTGGCGATCTTTCAGCCATGCAGAAGGAGACAGAGCTTAGTCTTGAAAGCCAGAATGGTAGCCTTATGCAAGAATGCAGATGGAGACAGGGCTTAGTCTCGAATGGCAGAATGGTAGCCTTAAGCAATATAGATAATGCAGATGGAGGTAGAGCTTAACCTCGGAAGGAAGAATGGTAGCCTTATGCAATGCAAGAATGCAGATGGCGATAGAGCTTAATCTCGGAAGGCAGAATGGTAGCCTTATGTAATGCAAGAATGCAGATGGAGATAGAACTTAGTCTCGAAAGGCAGAATGATAGCCTTATGTAAGAGATAAAAGGTGAATAGTAATAAAATTTTCTTAGGTGATAGCTGATTGTGATATTGTGGCTGGTGGGGATATTATGTGCGGATAGCAACTGTGAATATGTGTGACGGTTCTGAGAGTTGTATTCCTGAATAGTATGAGTGTATAATATATTTCTACGATTTTGCGACTTGGGTGCCTATATCCAAATAAAAATCGTGAGTTTTGTAAAGAGGAAAGGTTATTTCGTATTCGTGCTGACTTTGCTTGGCCTGCTTGACTCTATTTCGGTGATACTGTATGTCTCATTGGGGTAGCATTTCTAAACAAAGCAATTTTGATAACAGACATGTATGAGTTTGTAAAAAATATGACATGAGTATATATTTAAGAAATAGTTTTTTAGATGAACCGACAACTGTGACGTGGTTCAAGATATTGCAACCTCTCTCACTTCAGAATTTTGAGGGTCCTCCTCAAAATTCTGCCCCAGTTTACTGGGTTGCTGCTTCTGACGGTTGCTTGCAATGATCGGCTGAAATTACTTTGAAATTTTGAGGGTCCTTCTTAAAATTCTACCCCAGTTTCCAATTACGGAGGAAATGAAAATTTTATTTAATTATGACCGAACCTATAAGGCTGCCTACATATCCCCTTTTAAATGGGAATCAGGTCAAACATAGTTCAAATTATATCCTATAGGGAAAATATAAAGATTACACATAGTAGCGCTTGACTGCATCTGAATTGATTGGTTTTGGCCAAACTTCTCCATCCATTTCTGCAAGTATAAGGGCTCTTCCTATCAGATCCCGATGAACCATGGAGGGACCCTGACAATTGGGAGAGAATTTCCCTTTGGCTTCATCTTGATGCGGGAAAATTTCTTTAACACCAGCTGCCCTGGTGTGAACCGTCTTGGTTTGACTCTCTTGTTGAAGGCTCTGGACATTCTCTTCTGATAAAGCTAACCATGGAAAACTGCATTCATTCTCTTCCCATCTATAAAAGCCAGCTGCTCATAGCGGCTTCTCACCCATTCTGCATCATCGAGCTCAGCTTCTTGTATTATCCTTAAGGAAGGAATTTCTACTTCGGCGAGAATGACTGCCTCTATACCATAAACCAACATATAGGGATTTGCCCCAGTTGATGTGCAGACTGTGGTGCAATACCCCAATAGGGCGAATGATAGCTTTTCGTGCCATTGCTTATGCTTCTCTATCATTTTCCTCAATATCTTCTTGATGTTTTTGTTGGCAGCTTCTACGGCTCCATTCACCTAGGGCCTATAGGCTGTGGAATTCTTGTGTTTGATCTTGAAGGTCTCACACATAGCTTTCATTAATTCACGGTTGAGGTTAGAGCCATTATCAGTAATTATTGACTTTGGAATGCCCAATCGAAAAACGATACGATCGCAGACGAAGTCTGCCACGAATTTCTTGGTTACTGCTTTGTATGATGCTGCTTCAACCCATTTGGTGAAATAATCAATTGCCACTAGGATAAACATGTGTTCATTTGATGTGGCAAGTTCGATTGGTCCGATAACATCCATTTCCCAGGCGGCGAACAACCACGGTGAGCTTGTTGCTTTAATCTCGTTTAGAGGTACCTTGATCATGTTTGCATGTATTTGACAGCGGTGGTATTTCCGGACGTACTGGATACAATCTGTTTCCATAGTCATCAAAGTAACCTGCCCGGAGTATTTTCTTGGCTAAGACAAAACCATTCATATGTGGCTTGCAGGTCCCACCATGGATTTCTTCTAGTACTTTAGATGCTTCTTTCGAATCAACATACCTTAGTAATTCCAAATCCGGTGTCTTGCTATAAAGGATTCCTCTACTGTGAAAGAAATTGTTGGACAATCTTTGAAGTGTGCGCTTTTGAGTAGTATTTGCAAGCTCTGGGTATTCTCCTTTTGCCAAATATTCCTTGATGTCGTGAAACCAAGGTTTTCCATCTGCTTCTTCTTCGACATAAGCACAATAAGCTGGCTGATCATGGATTTTCACCAGAATGGGATCAATGAAGTTCGTATCTGGATGTTGTATCATGGACGATAAGGTATCCAATGCATCGGCAAACTCATTCTGGACTCTAGGAACATGCTAGAACTCTGTCTTTGTGAACCTCTTTCTCAACTCCTGCACATGGTGCAGATAAGGGTGTATCTTGGAATTTTTTGTCGCCCATTCTCCTTGTACCTGATGTATGAGTAGGTCTGAGCCCCCAATTACTAGAAACTCTTGGATGTTCACGTCAATGGCCATCTTGAGTCCTAATATGCAGGCTTCATACTTGGCCATATTGTTGGTGCATGGAACCTGAGTTTGGCAGACACCGGATAATGCTGACCGATTGCTGATACTTGGACGGCCCCTGTGTCGACTCCTTTGAAATTTGCTGCTCCATCAAAAAACATCCTCTACTCGTCATAGGATTCTGTGATATCTTCTCCTATGAATGACACCTCTTTGTCAACAAAATACATTTTTAGGGGTTCGTATTCTCCATCCATTGGGTTTTTGGCCAGGTGATCTGCAAGTGCTTGTCCCTTGATTGCTTTCCGAGTCACGTAGACAATGTCGAATTCACTCAACAAGATTTGCCACTTGGCGAGCTTGCCAGTGGGCATAGGCTTCTGAAAGATGTATTTTAAAGGATCCATCCTTGATATGAGATATGTAGTATAGGTGTAGAAGTAGTGCCTCAGCTTCTGGGCTACCTAAGTTAAAGCACAACAGGTGCGTTCTAATAGAGAATACCAGGCCTCGTACGGAGTGAACTTTTTGCTGAGGTATTAAATGGATTGTTCTTTCTTTCCTGTCTCATCATGCTTACCAGGACGCAACCGAAGGAGCCATCCAACACTGCGATGTAGAGTAACAAAGGTCTCCTTGGTTCAAGCAGGACCAAGATTGGTGGCATTGACAAGTATTCCTTGATTTTGTCAAAAGCTTTCTGGCAGTCATTAGTCCATTCGATGGAAGCATCCTTCTTCAAACGACACCATTCTTCATTCTTTAACCCAAATGATATCATCTTGTAGTAGTACATTTCCCACATCATAATGAAAGTTGTTTTCTCAGCATCTTCTTCACCCATCCAGCTCTGATAACACCCCGCAAAACAATCTACAAATAATTGCAACTCGTGCTTGGCGCAATTGTCAATCAAGATGTGTATGTTTGGTAAGGCGAAGTCATTTTTTGGACTGGCCCGATTGAGATCCTGGTAGTCGACACAGACTGTGACATTCCCGTCCTTCTTCGGTACTGGCACAATGTTGGCTAACTTTGTTGGATATTCTACTACCCTGAGAACTTGATCTTTGACCTGCTTAGTGACTTCTTCCTTGATTTTCAGACTCATATCGGGTTTAAATTTTCTGAGCTTTTGCTTTACCGGTAGACAGGTTGGACCGGTTGGCAATTTGTGAGCCATAATAGATATACTCAGACCAGTTATGTCATCGTACGACCAGTCAAATATGTCCTCATATTTCTTAGAAACTTTGTGTATTCTTTCTTTTTTATAGTGACAAATGCATGCTGATTCGTGTTTCTTTGATATTTTTTGCATCTCCCAGGTTAACAATCTCAGTCTCGTCCAAGTTGGACTTAGGTCTGTTCTCAAAATTCTCAACTTCTTTAACAATCTCTTCTAGTATATCAACTTTCTCTGAATCTATGCTCGTTTGTTGTGTTGCCTCGTCGCATGTCACAGTCATTGGTTCATCAAGATAAGTAATAATAATGCTGTATAAGTAAAGTAATGAGTGAAAATAATAAAAATAAGATTCATAAGAAAACTGAAATGCTTTGATAAATTCCATAATTGTTTTTGAACATTGGAGCTCTTTCTTGGAAAAAATAAAGATGCGAAAGGAAAGTCAACTAGTAAAAAAAATAAAATAATGCATGATGCTTGTTCGGCCTTGCAACCCCGAGGCTTGCCGGCTCTGGTGGTTCTGATAGTTCAGTTATTGAGGCATGCTCCTCTACTTACAGCCTTTATGGAAGGACCTTCCTCCCCCTCCTCCTCAAAAATGAGACAACAATGTATATCATCGTCTTCCAGGAACAAATTCCTCAATGCTGCCAGTGCTTCCTCTTCTTTTGACTCGTAGATAATCTCGGCCAGTTGGAAAGTCTGCTCCAAGTGGGGTATTTGCTGCTCCAATGGATAGTAAGGATCGCACCATGGTGGCGACCAGTGGTTGAATTCCTCCTAAGTATACTCATATCCCAATCTGAAGGTGGTGCCATGTTTCTTGAGCTTGATAGGCTTAGCGATTCCATGGAGGTTCTTGCTAAGCCCTTTGCCAGGTTCATATCCGCTCCAGTTCAATATGCTTTCAATTTTGTTATCCCACCATTTTTCCTTGACCACGACGCTGAATCGCTCGATGTGGTGGAAAGTTTCCTCGCCTATCTTTCTTCTGCCTACTATTGCTGGGATGGTCTGGCGACTGTATATAAGATTGCTACCGTCACCGTGAATTATCATCTCTTGGGGATTCCACTCAAACTTCACTGCCTGATGTAGTGTTGATGCTACGGCCCCAGTGTCATGAATCCATGGTTGTCCTAACAACAGATTGTAAGATGTCTGCACGTCTATTACTTGAAAATCAACATCAAACCAAGTAGGTCCCATTTGCAAACACAAGCTAATTTCCCCAATAGTAGACCTGTGGGATCCATCAAAAGTTTTGACGTTGATGGGCCTATCCTTGATCTCATGCAGCCCCTTTCCTAATGTCCTAAGTGTCACCAATGGACAAATGCTGAGGCTGGATCCTCCGTCAATCAGGATTCTGGTGATAAAATAATCTCCGCACTGCACCGTGATGTGCAATGCCTTGTTGTGACTCAACCCCTTTGGCGGCAGCTCATCTTCGTGAAAAGTGATCTTATGACTTTCCAATACCTTCCCTACCATGTTCTCCATCTCTCCACCGGTGATGTTACTTGATACATATGCCTCGCTCAACACTCTTAACAAGGCATTCTTGTATGCATCAGAACTTAGTAGCAAAGCAGGACAGAAATCTGTGCCAGTGTTTTGTTTAGCTGACCAATAACTGAGTATTCTTTAGCTTGTATCTTTCTCCAGAGATAGTCGGGTTCGGTTTCAGTGATGCTTGGCCGACTAGAGGCCTGTTTGCTTGACTCAGCCAAATACTCTGGGGTATAAACCCTACCGGTTCTTACCATACCATGTGCCGCAACGGCTTCCCCGAACTTGACCTTCCCCTTTCTTCTAGCCTCGGCTGTGTAGTCCCAAGGTATGGACTTTGTGTGGAATGGTGTTACTGCCGACATTACAGCTGGAATTGGCGCGGCTATCTCTACTTCGAACGGAGCAGGCCCTTTAGGTGGTAAAACTACAACTTCAAAGGGTGTATGTTTGTTTGCTGGTGACATAAAATCAACCTAAATTGGTGCTGGCATCTTTGCAGAGGATGGTGCTTCAAACTAGAGTGGCATAGAAATGTTTAACTCGACATCCCAAGAAGGCTGAATCTGGACCATAATCGGATTAAGGGTTACTACTGGCTTCTTTGGATCGTCGCCTTCTGTGATTAAATTGATTGATCCCTTGGGCCCCAATCATCCTCTATCTCGATCATGTGAATACCTCCACCCTTGTGATCTGGCAGAGGGTTATTGTGGACATTCAGAGCAGGCTCCTTTACTATAATGATCTTGTTATCAATCAAAGTCTGGATCTTATCCTTCAAAGAGCGGCATTCATTGATGGTATGTCCTTTCATGTCGGAATGGTATGCACAGGATTTATTTGGATTGACCCACTGAGAAGGGTTTTTGGGGTTTATGGCAGGGATACGAGTGACATAACTAGCAGCTTTGATCCTTTCGTACAGCTGGTGAATTAGTTCAGCAATAGCGGTATACTGTTTGGGAGGTCTGCGGTCGAAATTTGGTCGAGGTCTAAAGAAGTTTTGACGTGGGGGAGGTGATTGATTATGGGATGGTTGGGTGTTGTAGGCTTGGTAAACATGTGCTGGTTGGGATTATTTGGGTGAAGTGGGCTGATATGCGGGAGGTGGAGATGACTAATAAGTGGGTGGTGGAGTATGGTAAGAGGGTGAGGGTGCTTGGTAATTTGGGGTAAGTTGATATGTGATTGGAGGTATTGGGTATGTTTGGTATTTTATAGGGGATTTGGTCCTCGGTGCAACCATTACAGCACCTACATCTCTTTTCTTGGACGTACCACCAGACTGTAAAGCCTTATTGGTGGCTTACAAGGCTTTAAAATTCATAACCATACCACCCTTGATGCCTTCCTTGATCCTTTCTCCTAGCTTGATGATGTTAGAAAATTTGTGATATTCAATCAGCATTAGCCTCTCATAATACTGTGGGTCTTGGGCCCGAACGAAGAATTTGTTCATTTGCTCTTCTTCCGAAGCAGGCCTTACCATAGCAGCTTCGGACCTCCATCGAGTAGCATACTCATGGAAGGTCTTTGTCCATAAACTCAGACGCCATGCTTACCCAGTTTGACCACTTTTTTGGATCTTGGCTAATACACCAAGGTAAGGCATCTCCCTTCAAACTCCTCATGAAAAGCTTCATGCGGATTTTCTCGTCTCTTCCCACTCCGACCAGCTTGGCACAGTATGTTCTCAAGTGGACCTTGGAATCCCCTATACCATCAAACATCTTGAACTTGGAAGATTTATACCCCTCGGGCAGTTCGACATCGGGCTGTATGAAAAGATCTTTATAGTTTAGCCCCTCAATTCCCTTACTACCTTAAACGCCTTAAATTCTGCTAGTCAACTTTTTAAGCTCTTCGGCCAGATTTTTGATGAGCAAGTCCTTATCATTGGACTTGGGTGTGCTTGAGATAGGCTGGGTGGAGTGTGTCATGGTCTCCACATAGATGGGGGTATTGTGTTGGGTGTGGCAGTGGTCATTTGTGGAGTTCTAGAGTTTTGGGATGAGCAGTGGGGTGTTATTTGAGGTATGAAAGGTATTGCAGTGGTGGTAAGGAGCGGGATGGTTTTGTTTCTTTGGGACATTTTTCAGAGGTACAGGATTCTGAGTATTTGGGAAAGTAACCTCTAGAGTGGTGAGGGAAAATGATAGACTTTCCAAATTCCGGACTTGATCAAGTTCTTCCTGAAACATCAACAGGTTTTGTTCTAGTTGGGTGGTGTTTTCCTTGGGGACCAGAGTACCATGAGTGACCTCTTCCCATTCGGTTGAGTTTTTCAAATCTTCCATTTTTCCTTTGTTTTTGTGTCTGACAGGACTGGGAGGAGGAGTAGGTAGAGGGCCCCTAGATCTCGTAAAATATGATGATGTTACCAGAGTTCACGAACTAACCTTTAGGGAAGGGAATAAACAAAAGTAAAAACAAAAGGTAAGTCAGTGAGGATCATTAGGAAAAATGTTGCAATATTTAAAACACATAGTGCTGAAATATAAAGCGTAATCCTAATTTTGGGGACCTTATTGTGCCCGAGGTAGGCCTAGCAACAAGTTGATTTGGAGAACTTAGAAAGCTAAATGACTCATTTTATTGATAAAAGTTAGACGAATCCTAAAACGACACTAAATGACAAGAAAATAAAAATCACTAATGGCCATTGGCCCTATTACATTTTATAAAGCGGAAATGGAAATTCCTATCTATTTGGTCCCAGAGGGACCTTCCCCAGACTCGGCATCATTGGCTCTATCGAACAGTTTCCTTAGCTCATGCAGTCCTAATAACAAATAAGCTTTGTCCAGATGTCCGCCTTCATTTCCTTCAGCAGTCCGGTAGTCTTCGACCCTTTTCAAAAACTTCTTTTCCAACTCTACTATACCTCTCTCCAAATAGACCAATCGTTTGTTGGCACTGACAGCCATATCCTTCCACTCTTTAATTAGTTTTTGATTGGCTTCTTGTATCTCACGGTGCTCGCTTTTGCATCCTCGGATTCTCTTTCGCAGATGGTTGTACTTGACCTGTGCTTTGGCTTTTTCGTCTATGATCCGCTTACCTCGAACAAACCCAGGCTGGCCCAGACCACTATGACTATCCTCCAACCAGCCCAAATAATAGGGAGCACAACCTGCGTGGTATCTTTCTGGCTCGATCGTGTCCTTTTCCAAGACAATCTTGCAGTGCCATATATGCTGAGCCTGGTACCTGTAAGGACTATTGTCATACAGGAAGTGACTCATCTAATCGACCCTGGGTATAACCTGCCTCCTGCTCGCTTGTCTCATAACCCGAAGCGGTATGTAAGGGTACATTCCTCTTAAGCCGATTAGTATTAGGAAAGGTGCATCCCTGGATCAGACAATGAACTCCTCGGTTGGGAACCACTCAAACATCCATTTTACTTAGTCCTCAGTCATATTTTCGAAGAGTTCGACCCATTCTTTAGCATTCTCTAGTTGGGCGAACATGTTTGGCATGTAATTGATTCGCTTTCGGTGATGAAAAGTGATATGATCGTCCCAGTTCCTTCAATGGATTTCCTATCGGTATTCACCCTTTCGGAGATGTTCCATGAGCCAAAGTTGAAGTAGCAGATTACATTCCTCGAAGTGCTTGGCTCCATGTTGACACCTTTCTAAGGCTCAGTGTATCTCTACAATGATCATTGGTGCGAGACTGAATGGTTGTCAATCAATTCCTTCCATTAGAGTTTTGGAGACCATAGCTAGCTTGGTATGGATTCTTGCTTTCTTCATTGGAAACACTATCATCCCCAAGAAACAGAACATGAAGAAAAAGAACCTTCGGTGAATATTCCCCAATGATGTAAGGGCGAACTCATCAGGATAAGTACGGTCAGATTTGCTGTGACCATACCTCTCGTACAAATAGTCAAAGGGAATGTACAACTCTTTCATACATGTCAAGTTTGGATTCTTCTTTAGATCCATCATTTTGAGAAAACCTCTACCCTTGTGGTTTTTAAGCATTAACAAACCTGGAGTTTCCTACGGCATACCGGCCAGTCCTCCTATTTCCTCGAGCAGGGGTGTCATCTCAATGTCTCTAAAATGGAACACAGACCTATCACAATTCAAGAATAGAGTAGCAGCTTCTATGATCTTGTTGTTGGGTTGAATTTTCAAGAGAGAGGGTAGGTTCCCCAAATATTTCCGGATAAGATTTTGATCACTAGAGTGAAGATCCTTCCACTAGCTTAGCAGTTTTGGGTGGATGTTGGTGACCATGCCAAATCGGGGGACTTCGTGCCTCAGGTTTCTGCAAGACAAAAGGTTAGGCCCTTACCCCCACCAGACTTGACTACTAAATATCAATAATTGGCATAGAAGCATTTAGTTCTCCAAATAAATGCACAAATCTTGGTAGTGTCCGTTTGGGTTTTAGGGAAAACATAGTAGACCTTGGACAAGGCAATCTTAAAGAGTCATTATGTGGACAACATAACTGACTCGACTAGGTTTGACCATAATGCATGCACAATTAAATAGAGTAAGGTTTCTCTGTGGTATTAGACTGGAGTAACGACCTGGCCGGTTGTTTTTGGAATTTATGCCCCGATCCCCTATTAACTATTTTCCCCAAGTTTATTTATTCTATTTTGATTTTTCGGGATGTTCGGTTTAAATTTCGGAGAGTTTTGGGACACTTAGTCCCTAAATGAGAGCTTAAGACTTAGAAATTTAACCATTGTTGGAACAGTGTGAAGACGGTCTCAGAATGGAAATCCAATGGTTCCATTAGCTCTGTTAGGTGATTTCGGTCTTAGCGGTGTGCTCAGATTGTGTTTTGGAGGTCCGTAGCTTGAAATGCCGAAAGTTGAATTCTTCAAGTTTCCGGTTGATAGGTGAGATTTTGATTCGAGAGTCAGAATGGAATTCTGAGCGTTGCTATAGCTTCATTTTGTCATTTAGGATGTGTGTGCAAAATTTCGGGTTATTCGGACATCGTTTGGTCGGGTTTTTGATCGAAAGTGTATTTCAGAAGTTTTTGGAAAGTTAGCCTTGAATGTGATGAGTTTTGTGTAATTTGATGTTGTTTGAGGTGTTTTGATTATTGGAACAAGTTTGAATGATATTATGAATTATATTGGCATGTTTGGCCAGGGTCCCATGAGGCTAGGATAAGTTTTGGAAGAGTTTTTGGAAGATTTTTGCCATTTTGAGCATAAGCATGTGATGATCCAAAGGTCTATTTTTAGTTCTAGAGATCGGAATTTGATTTCGAGACTTCCAAAATTTTAATAATGAATTATAGGAGTGATCTGGAAAGTTTGGTCTAATTTCATCAAGTCGCAATTGGGTTTTTGACGCAAAACATGAGTTTTTGACGCAAAATATGAGTTAATTGTTTAACTAGCGAAATGGTTATTGCACGGAGCAAATGAGCTCCAAATTTTGTTTCTATTGAAGTAATAGGTTTGCATTATTATTTTTTACTCATACGAACAAGAACCGTCGCATTCCGAGTTCGTATGATGGAGTTAGAGCATTTTTAGTGAAAAAAAAGCTGCTGCAATTTTCTAGACACTTGCTGGTATTTTCGCAGATGCGATGAACAGTCCGCTTCTGTGATGAACAGTGATTCCACTTCTGCGGTGAACAGTCCGCTTCTATAGTGAACAGTACCATAGAAGCGAAAATGTTGGACATTGTATAATTCGGGCAGTCCGAGAGTTTTTCTCTTTTTTTAGCTATAGAGCTCGGATTAAAGCGATTTTCGAAGCGATTTTGACCATTTGGATAGGGATAAGTGTTTTATATTGAAAATTGATTATATTTAATGATTCCATGGTTATTTTCATCAAGAATTAGTGAATCAAATGGAAGAAATTGGAGAAAATTGTAAACCTTTCAAAAAACAAAAATTCTAGATTTGGAAGCCGAATTGTTGTCAGATTTTGGTAAAATTTGTATGGTTGGACTTGATGTTGGATGGGATTTCATATTTTGTAACTTTTATCCGATTTCGAGATGTGGGCCCAAGGGGCATTTTGGTCATTTCATATAATTTCACGTATTAGCTTACAATTTAATTGTGGTATCAGTTACTTGAAGTATTATTTATAATATCCAATTTAATTGAATAGATTTGGGCCATTTGGAGTCGGCTACTCGTGGAAAACGCGTGATATCGGGTTGACTTGCACTTGTTCGAGGTAGAAGTCTTGTCTAACCTTGTGTAGGGAACTTTCCCCTTAGGTTTGATATTGTGGTAACTGAAATGCCTTGTACGTGAGGTGACGAGCGTGTACTTGTGCTAATTGTTGAAAATCATATTTTCATTAAAATAGCCTTTAATTGTATTTTCCTTTCTTGTTTGTACTAATTGGAATTTAAGTCTGTTGTTAATCTATGGAAGCATGTCTAATTGACTTACTTGCTCAACATGCCTTATATGGATTCTGTGCAGCATGCTAGGCTAGAGTATTTGTTTTCCTTGTTGTGAAGTTGATATTTTTCTGAGTATTTCTCTGATTTTGTTGCGTATTTACATTGGGACTATGGGTTTGATTCCCGGGAGCTCCCCCTTGTTTGTTTACTTTGGGACTACGGGTTCAATTCCTGGGAGATCCCGCTGCACATTTATATTTGGGACTAAGGGTTCGATTCCCGGGAGATCCCCCTGCACAGTTATACGGAACTATCGTAATGCACCCAGTAGATTCCCCCAGTACTGGGTATTTATATTTGGGACTACGGGTTAGATTCTCGAGAAATACCTTGTACATTTATTGTTGGACTACGGGACAATATCCCGGGAGATCCACTAGACAGATGATAGTTGGACTACGGAACGTTATCCTAGGAGATCCACTGGACATATGAAATAAAAATGGGACTCAGGACGGTATCCTGATTATTGGTACTGAATTGTTTTTCCTCTGGTGTTTACCTTGTATTTGCGTTGTTCCGTGAACTTGTTGTTCTCTTTACACTGTGCTATATTACTAATTTTCATACTTACTTATACTACTCCTTTCACACTATTGGATTATACCTTGTATTTCACCTCAGTAGGGCCCTGACTTTCCTTGTAACTACCCAACCGAGGTTAGGCTTGGCACTTATTGAGTACTGTTATGGTGTACTCATGCCCTTTATGTGCATGTTTTTCATGTTCAGATCCAGGTACTTATATTCAGTCCTATCACCCCTGAGGTGAGAAGACTACTCTAGCGACTTTGAGGTATATCTGTCGCGTTCGCAGACCAAGGAGTCTCTTTCTATTCCTGTGTTTAGCATTTGGCCCTTCTGTACTTCTGTTCTTGTTAGACATTCAGGAGATTAGAGCTATGTAGTACTTTCTTAGCTTATGGATCCATGAGTTTCCGGGTCTTGGGGATAGTGTTTCAGAATTTGAAGATGTGTTGATATAATAAGTGGCATCTACATATTGTTCCATTCAGTTATTTTGACTTTTGTCTATTTAATTCTGCAAGTTTAGATTATTTTCTGCATTGTTAGGCTTACCTAGTCATAGGGACTAGGTGCTATCACGATAGTTCACGGAGGGCGAACTGGGCTCGTGACAAGTTGGTATCAAAGCTATAGGTTCATAGGAGTCATGGATCACAAGCCGGTTTATTAGAGTCTCGCTAATCGGTACGGAGACGTTTGTACTTATCTACGAGAGGATATGTAACCGTTAGGAAAATTCCACTTTATTTCATTCCTTATCATGCGTCATTTATTCAGTTTGGAGCCTATATCATATGTTCTTTTTGCATCCACTCGTGTATTGAAATTGCCCACTCAGTATCAATTATACGATGACGGTTTGTTATGCTACAGAAGGATTATAAGGGAGCCAAGAGTTTGCTCAACCATTGTTACCGCATGTCATCCATATCGATAATGCAGAAGTATTGAGAGATTATTCAATTGTGCACATGGGGATGCAATAGGTTCTGACATCTGGTTGATAAGTACAGTCTTAAGAAGGTTTACTTAATTGCCTAATCGTCGCATTAATGGTATAGTTATGAGGTGGATGTAGATCTAAAGATAGTTGGTGGTAATAGAAACTATATGGTTTGTATGAGATGTCTATTTAGCAAAGGGTACAACTAGCAATCGAGATACTGGAGGAAGTGAGTTTAACTGTCCTGAGAATGACATGTGCCAAACGAACGACTTTAGGTGTCTTATGATAGTGACGTACGAGCGATAAAGGTTAGTATTGTGGAGTATCAGGATGTATCTTATGGCTTTGCACCAAGTGAAAGGAGTCCACTATCAACGGTCAAATTGTGGGTCATGTGTCATATCCGATTTGGCCTAAGATGTATTTATGTGGTATTCAAAGGTTCTCTGAAACTTGTATATGAGTAAGAACTGAGATTTATATGGGATGATGTTAGGACTTTCGATATTCCTATGTCCATAATAATTCTACATTTCAGTATCAGCAGGGAAATGGAAACAATTCTAGAATACTCGTAGTGCTCCAGTTAATCAGGGCACTCTCATGGGACAGTCATCTTTTAATGCACCACTAACATGGGATTCCTGAAATGGTTATTTTAGTTATCCTGCACAGACTCAGTATGAGCAGCCGAACTGCAGATGGGTTGTTATGAATGTGGTGATACTAGAAACATCATGAGAAATTGTCCTAGACTTGGGAGAAATCTATTTCATCAGAACACTCAGTCCAGACACTCCATTATAGTTACTAATCTACATACACTACAAGTTAGAGATGGAGGACGAGCGGGTAGATGGATTCTACGAGGTAGGAGCCAGGCCCATTGATATAATTGCTACGGTGCGGCTGAGGCCACTACACTAGACGGTCATTACATGTACAATTCAGATTGTTATAAAAAGGATTTTTTTCCTTTTTCCTTAAATCAATTCGGTTATGAGTATCGAGGCAAGCCTTTTAATATGCCCCACTCATGAGTGGGATTCGTAATCCTGAAATCTACTTATGTAAATGCTCACATTGGGTTATATATGGAGATAGTTATTTCTATCATCATGTGTTGGTCACTAAGAATAGCTATGAGGCTAAAAGTGACATCCTGTTACTTACTACAATGGGTTTTGATGTGATTTCAAGATAATTAAATCAATTGTGAATTATATGCCTATCAGTACGCGGGTTCATCATATGTTGTGATTTTGTTTGATGAAAATTATTTAAAAGAAGAAAGAAAGGAAATAAAAATTTTCAGTTGGCACAATGTGCAAATACTTGTGATTCAGAGTTAGGGATGAGATCCTCACATTTTTATATAATGTGAAATATTTTAAACCGGGCTACAAGCTGCGATGGACGTTATATAAGGACGAGGTCCTGGTGGTGAAAAGTTTATGTTTTTAAAATTCTCCTTTTATGAAATTAAAAAAAAAATTGTACTATATTTTAAATGGGAGTTGTCGACGCCCCGCTTTTTCACCCCAAGGCGGAATCGGGGTTTACGATATTATGGACAAAATAACTCTTATTCCTTTTTGAGGAATCGGGTTATGGAATTTGAAGAGTCGCCACCTAATGATTATAGTGCATTAGGACACTTTTTAGAGAAAAAAAGGGATTTGAAGGAAAACCAGAGTTCGGGTGTGACTTTAAGAAAAGTAAGAGTAAACAAAGAAGGTTTGCATATAGGGAATACAAATAAGTTGAAATTTTGAAAGGAAAGAGAGAAAAAATGCAAACGCTTTTCGAAAAGAAAACGTAAAATTTCTAAAAAAACATCATACCACTTGAATAAAGGGAGAAGGTCATAGGTTTAAATATAATATGGATCACGTTGGTGCAATATCCAGCAAGTCATTTCCGCACGAGATATTAGTGCACCATTATCGTCACCTCCATATTCTACCCTTCCCACCCGTTAAGGTATTTAAGCGCGATGGGTTTCGTTTACTTATTGCATGCTAGTACCCGTCCCAACCTATTAGTTCCGGGGTATTTAGGAATTCTAATCATAAAAGGGGAAGGAAAGGGGATGAGGGCATATATGGAGTTTAAAGGTAAAAATGCTAAGGCGTCAATAAAAAAAATAGCACATAAGGGGAGTAAACAAACATACAAAGGCTTCACATAAAAACCCTTTAAGCCATACAACAACTAGTTTAGCATGACTTGCAATTACTGATTTGGTCTTAAGATTAAAACTGATAATGGACAGATTAGCTTAACACATAGCGTTGGATACTAAGTCTACTTTGGGCCTCTCGGGTCTGATTTGTTAGAAATCAAAATACCTTGAGCGAATGATTTAGGAGATATTGGTTTTTAGAAAAAGTAGCCAGACATAGAAGAGCCTTAAAAGGAAAGTACAAATTGCTGTAATTTTATCAACAGATTTTGAAAGCATCAGACTGTTTGAGTAAGAATGCAGCGAGTTATGCAAGAATTTCGAAGGCAGCAGTATTTTGAGAAAGAAAATTTGGTTGCAGGACTGTTTTGAAATAGTAGCTTCATGAGATGAATAAAAATTCAGGCAGAAAGTTGAAAACTGTTTTAGGAAAGAAGATGAAAGTTTAGAAAATTTAAGAGCATTGCGAACTGGTAAGAGTTTTTTGAAATAAACAAGCTTGGACGAGTTTTGTTGAAAACGCTAAAGCTAATTGCCGGGTTATTGCTTACACAGATTTAAGCGAGTTTGAAAACCTATAGGCAGGATATCTATACCTTGATTTTTTAGGACTTGTTGCTATTTTTAAACTGGTACGAAATGAGTATCTGATTATCCTACAGTTTGCCTAGCGTTTNTCCTATAGGCAGGATTTCTAATGATTGAGTTAAGAAATATTAAAACCCTATAGACATGGTATCTAAGTGACTGAGTTATAACATTAAATCTTATAGGCATGGTATCTAACCTTAATTACATGCAATAAAGTAAACCCCTCCCATACCCTTTTACTAAAATTCCCCAAGTTTCTTGTACAAAGATTATTACAAAACTGGAGAGAAAAGACTAAATAAAGTATATCAAAACTAGAACAGACCCGAAGAAGCCCAAAGCAACCTTAATGTCCAACACATGTATTTTACCAAATCCGGGCTCCAGATTCCAAGGCATTCTCTTAGAATGTTTCAAAGTTCCAAGGGCTTTCAGGAAGCCCAGGCAATGCTTACACCCTGGATAGCAATTAGAATAGAATAGTGCAAGTGTGGAATTGCCAGTGCTTAGGCATCCAAGTTCAGAGGGAGCTCCAAGTTCCCAAAGCACGGCCCACCAAAGGGGGGCATAACTTAAAGAACTAAGAATGAGTGTAGAGTAAGGGGATTAGAGGAAACCAAAGCAAAGGATGGTCATACCCAGCCATGGGTAAGACTGGCACACCCCTGACCCTTTACATGGCTTGGACAAATAAGAGCAGACTTGAGAAAGTCAGACTTGGGCCTGAATGGTGATTAGGACACCACCAGACTTGAGTCAAGCTCAACACATGACAGGGGTTAAGGGAACGGGATCAATTTGAGTATAGGTTTAGAGCAACCTGGTTCTAAACTAGGGATGGCAATAGAGTGCCAACCTAGTCTAAAACAATATTGACACACAAAGGGGTTAGGGAAAGGGATTGATAAGGAAGCATTTGTACCAACAAACAGAATTAAGCCATGGGGATTTGGGGAAAGGGATGTACAGGAAAGTACTAATACAATCATAATAGAATCAAAAGACATGGGAATATGGGGTAGGGATGTGGCATGCTGAAATTTAACTGCATAATGTAAGAAAGTCGAACATAAACAGGCATATGAAAAGGGTAAATAAACACGTAGTTTGGAGATGGTATTTAAATCATGGACATACCAGTTGCAAACTCAAACAGTAAAGCAAGTAGGGCAGATAGAATCCTATAGCTTAGCCTTGGCTTTCAGCCGGCTAAACCCAAACAGCAGAACAAGTAGCAGAGCAGAGCAAAGAAGAGAAGAAAGAGTTTAATGAGTGTGAACTTGTAATTGTTCGTGTGTGAAGTAAAAGGGGTGGGGTTTTTTTATAGTTTGAAAGTAAGCAGTAAGTAAGGCAAGAAAATAACTTAGTATCAAGTCATAATCAATTAGGGAAAGGACTTCCTTCAATTAAGGAATCGAACTTAAGGTAATAAAACAGAGTTCCATTTATGGAAAGAAGAAATCAAGAATAAGTTGTAAAATAAAGAGTAGACACATATAAAGTTTTGAAAGATACACGGTTTTAAGCAAATAAAGCAAGAATAGAATCACTAATCACATAGTAAATCAAGGAATCAGGGATTCGAACTCAGTATTGAATTCAATCAAAAATAAAGGTCCAAATCAGTCAAAGAGAGAATCAAAAATAGATTCATAGGAAATCAACCCTCCCAAATTAAGGTTATTTTGAAAGGGGAAGTCTGACTATAAAGAGATGCACAAACTTAAACATGCGAGGCTATATTAAATTGAGTAGTCATATATTCAAATAGCAGAAGAACATAGCCATGAATGGAAGTAGAAGTTCTTGAAAGCTTAGCAAGAATCAGAAGCATGAGACGAGTTTAGACAGTTAGGGTTTTGAAATTAAACAGGCAGCCGACAATTATACACAGAACTCGAAAAACCCTAGAAGCAACACGGTAAAGAAAAATACGTAGGAATCATAGTAGAAAATACTTAGGAATTATAGCAAAAGTAAAAGGAATCACAGTAGAGCAAATAAAACAGAAAATCGGAGAAACCCTAAGTTTTAAGGAGATGTACAGTTTTGAAAACAAAATCGGCAAAAACGTGGAAAACACTTAGCAATCTTAGAAAATATCATAGATCTGAAGCAGGTCTTAAAGAGAAACAAGGATGAAGAATCTCAAAACTTAGGGTTTTAGAGAAAACCCTAGAGAACGAGAAAGGCCTGGAACGGACTGGCCCTGAGTCGGAGATGGACTCACAGGGCTAGGACTCGCCGGAAATGGCCATAGAACTTGAATCGGAGAGCTTCTGAGCCGGGGGCTTCAAGGTCAAACCTTGAATCTTCATGCAAAAGGAGGGTAAGGGCGAGTGGGGTAGACATAAGTTACACAAGGCCTGAGAGGCCATGATTTCCGGTGGAATAAGGTCGGAGACCGGCGAAGAGGGCTAGGGTTTCAGAGGGGCTTGGGAGCGTTTAAGAGACAAAAGGGATACAAGGGCGGCTGCTGAAGAGGAAATGATTAGGGTTAGGGGGGCTGTGGGATTAAAAAGGAAGGGGTTAACGTGGACCGTTGATCTAAATAATCAACGGTCGAGATTAAGGGGTGCGTGGGTCGGGTTTGTTTAATTGGGTATGGGTCGGGTAATTTTTGAAATTGGGTAGTGTAATTGGGGGGTTAGATTGGGGCTGGAATTGGGCTAAAATTTAAATTAAAAAGGGCTACAATTTAAATAGCCAAATTTTCCCCAATTTTAATTTTATAAAATAGTAAATGATGTTCAAAAATCAAATTAAAATTACTGAGTTGATAAACAATGCATAAGTACTAATTTAAAAATATTAGGAATGATTTTTCGATTACAAATGCTATCAAATCGAGGAATAGGCTAAAATTATAATTTCATGCAGTTTCAATTTAAAAATACCAAACGGACTTGTAAAATCATGTAAATTATATTTTTTTATAAATGTGAGAATAAAAATAAATTATTCACCAAAATGACAAGTTTGGGAATAATTATTGGATTTTATAGTGCAAAATAGGCCATAAATTGGCTTTAAAAATCCTTAAAAAAATGTGGCAAAAATACCAAAATCTTTGTAGATGTTTATACATGCATATACATGCTAATTTGAAGGTATTTTGAGTATAAAAATACATAGGGAAAAATTGGGTATCAACAGCTGCCCCTCTTTACCCGAGGAGGATGAAAGAGTTGTCGGGTAAAGATAAGATGGCCAATTTTGAGCGGAGACGGCGATTGTAAAAGGATATTGACCGCACTCTGGTTTCTGAGCTGCCTACATATTCCTGGTTTTACAGGAATTAGGCCATATGTAGTTCAGGGACCATTGACAGAACATGCCGATGGGAATTCGAAAAAAACGGACGCGATGGTTAGATTTGAGGGGGAGCTTGGAATCGGACAGGATGTGGAGAACTGGAGCGGGGTTGCTTATGCTGAGACGGCCGTGAGCCAGACGGAACGCCTGTAAATGCGATGTGCGTGTATATATTGCATAATTTAAACGTGATGCAAGTTCCCGTTGGACCATGAATGCTTGTCTTTGGACGGTTTGGATGACGTCCTCAGACAATGATGTCCTGGGCCATGAAGAGCGTAAAAGTAAGGGTTCACAGGCCATGAAGTGATGTTCTCGGGCTATGCAGATGGTGCCTCCAAACTATGACGCCTTTGAACGAGTTAGTGATCTTTCAGCCCCATGAGAAGGTGGCAATCTTTCAGCCAAATGAATGCACAGGGTGGCGATCTTTCAGCCAGAGTGAGAATTTAAAGCAGGTGGCGATATTTCAGCCAAACAAGAATTTAAATGCAGGTGGCGATATTTCAGCCAATCGAAAAATAAAGCGGCGATATCTCAGCCATGCAGTATGGAGACAATGTTTAGTCTCGGAAGGCAGATAGGTAGCCTTATGCAATGCAGATGGAGACAGAGCTTAGTCTCGAAAGACAGATAGGAGCCTTATGCAGTATGGAGGTAGAGCTTAACCTCGGAAGGCAGAGAGTAGCCTTATGCAAAAATGCAGGTGGAGACAGAGCTTAGTCTCGAAAGGCAGATAATAGCCTTATGCAGGATGGAGGTAGAGCTTAACCTCGGAAGGCAGAGAATAGCCTTATGCAAAAAATGCAGATGGAGACAGAGCTTAGTCTCGAAAGGCAGATAATAGCCTTATGCAGGATGGAGGTAGAGCTTAACCTCGGAAGGCAGAGAATAGCCTTATGCAAAAAATGCAGATGGAGACAGAGCTTAGTCTCGAAAGGCAGATAATAGCCTTATGCAGGATGGAGGTAGAGCTTAACCTCGGAAGGCAGAGAATAGCCTTATGCAAAAAATGCAGATGGAGACAGAGCTTAGTCTCGAAAGGCAGATAATAGCCTTATGCAGGATGGAGGTAGAGCTTAACCTCGGAAGGCAGAGAATAGCCTTATGCAAAAAATGCAGATGGAGACAGAGCTTAGTCTCGAAAGGCAGATAATAGCCTTATGCAGGATGGAGGTAGAGCTTAACCTCGGAAGGCAGAGAATAGGCTTATGCAAAA
>MU779398.1:78800-111875 GCA_026770625.1 Nicotiana glauca | reverse complement strand
TTCATTGGGCCTTTTGAGATACTCAGGAGGATTGGGGAGGTGGCATATGAGCTAGCTTTGCCACCCAGCTTGTCTAGTGTGCATCTGGTATTCCATGTGTCTGTGCTCCGGAAGTATGTTGGGGATCCGTCTCATGTGTTAGATTTCAGCACGGTTCAGCTGGATGATGATTTATAATATGATGTGGAGCCGGTGGCTATTCTGGGTCGACAGGTTCGAAATTTGAGGTCCAAGGACATTGCTTCAGTGAAGGTGCAGTGGAGAGGTCGGCCCGTGAAGGAGGCTACTTGGGAGACCGAGCAGGAGATGCGGAGTAGATACCCCCACCTATTTGAGGCTCCAGGTATGTTTCTTGACCCGCTCGAGGACAAGCATTTGTTTTAGTTGGGGAAGATGTGCCGACCCGGCCCGTCGTCACGTGAGTTACTGCCCCGTTTTCCCCATATTATGTTCCTTTATGATTTAATATCGATATTAGAGTTGATCGGGTGTAATCGAGTTAGTTTTAGTTGAGAATGAGGCACATAGCCTCTTAGAAGGAATCTTATTTTAGAAAAGTCAACCGAAAGTTGACTATGTTGTTAGAGGGCTCGGATGTGAATTCCGGTGATTTGGTTAGCTTCGGAGGATGATTTGTGACTTAGGGGAACGATTGGAATTGAATTTGGAGGTCTGGTGTAGAATTAGGCTTGAATTGGCGAAGTTTGAATTTTGGCGGATTCCGACTGATAGGTGAGATTTTGATCCGAGGGTCAGGATGGAATTCCGAGAGTTGTAGTAGCTTCGTTAGGTATTTTTGGATATGTCTGCAAATTTTCAGGTCATTCAGACGTCGTTTGGTCAGGTTTTTGATCGAATGTGAGTTTCGAAAGTTTAAAGAAAATTTAAGCTTGAATCCGTGATAATTTGATGATTCTTGTGTTGTTGTATGTGTTTTTATGATTGGAACAAGTTCGTATGATGTTTCGGGGTATGTTGGTGTCTTTGGTTGAGGTCCCGGGAGCCTCGGGATGAATTCGGGTGGTCAAACGGACCAAGTTTGGTTATTAGAAGCTTCAGATTTACAGCAGTTATTGCAGAAAAAATTTGGCCTACGCGATCGCATGCACTGAGACGCGATCGCATAGAACAGGGCAGTAAAGCATCGCGATCGCAGGGTAGTTTCCGCGTTCGCATAAGAGGAATTTAGGGGCAGCTTGATTTTCACTACGCGTTCGCATAGTACATGGACGCGATCGCGTAGGGTTGGGGAATTTTGTATCACGATCGCATAGACGTTGTCGCGATCGCATAGCATGTTTTTGAATTTCTAAAAAATTTGTTCATCGCGATCGCATGCCTGGGGATGCGATCGCATAGAGTAAAATCTGGGCGAACAGAAGTCTTTTTGTGAAAATTTCAGTCGCGAACCCATCATTCTTTTCTCCATTTTTGCACTACCTTGAGAGCTTGTTGATAGATTTTGAAGGGGATTTCGACGGGAAGTGATTGGAGGTAAGTCTCGTGGCCTAGAAACATCATTTAATCAAAGAATCATCCATTAATTCTCTGAAATTGGGTAAAAATTGAAGAAATTAGGGCTTGGTTTTTGCTATGTAAATCTGGGATTTGAGGGCCCATTTGAACTCTGATTTTGATGAACTTTATATGTATGGACTCATGGCGAGACGAGGATTCCGAAAATGTGAATTTCGTAATTTTTCGAGAAGTGGGCCCGGGGCTCGGGTTTTGCCAACTTCGCGTTTTTGGGTGTTTTTCGAGTTCTTTCAATTGGGTTATGTCCCATTAGCTTATCATAAATTATTCGTTATGGTTTTGGCCAGATTCTACGCACGAGGAGGCTAATTTGAGAGGCAAGGGCATAGCAAGCTAGACTTTGACCGTCTTGAGGTGGGTAATGATTTTAAATGATGCCCTGAGGGTTTGAAACCCCGAATTGCACAACATACTGCTATGTTGAGATGGGATATGCGTTGTATGACTAGCACTGGGTCATTTACTATTGGGGAGTGCGACTTGGTCCATCCCAGTTTATATTTTACCGCGTACTTAATAAAGATATACTGTTTTTCAACATGATTTGGGCTTATTGCCATATTTGGTCTTCGTGCCAACTACTTGAAATCTTTTGTGGATTTACATCACTATTTTTCTCACTAATTGAAATATTATTTGAACTTAGTCCAATTGGATTATACTATTTCATGAACTCAGCTACATTAAAATGATATTTATGATGTTGTTTGAGCTGAGCACCATTGTTTTACTGATGCCCAAGGGGCTTATGATTATTTTTCTGGACTGATTGAGGCCGAGGGCCATATGTGAGGATATGTTGAGTGATGTGAGGATATGTTGAGTGATGTGAGGAGGCTTTCAGGACTCGAGTGTGATGTGTGCAGGATTTAAGGCCTATTGATATTGCGCTTGGGCTGTAGGAGCCCCTCCGGAGTCTGTACACACCCCCCGTGAGCGCAGGTACCCAGGTGAGTTGGGAGTGAGCCCGAGAGGCTAATGTTGTGTGAAGGTGAGTTGGGAGTGAGCCCGAGAGGCTGATGTTGTGTGATGGTGAGTTGGGAGTGAGCCCGAGTGGCTAATGTTGTGTGATGGTGAGTTGTGAGTGAGCCCGTGGGACTGATACTGTGCTAAGGAATTTGATATTAAGCCCGAGGGGCGAGTTTCTGGTTATTCTTTACTTGTTGAAATTTATTGTCTTCACTGTTTTCAAAGAGAGTTAACTGTTACTCCACGGATTTATTGTATAATTGATTTTACTGCTTGAAATAGCGCCATTTGTGCCTTTACGGGATTTTATGCTTTCAGTCGTTATTTATTTTTATTACTCACTGAGTTGGAGTACTCACTTTACTCCCTGCACCTTGTGTGCAGATACAGGGATACTGGAGTCTAGCTGAGATTATTTGCTGTTGTCCGGATCAGTGTCGGAGTCTTCGAGGTAGCTGCGGCGTCCGCAGGACCCATTTTTCTCCTTTTGTTACTTTCCTTTACTCCTGCACTAGAATTGTTATGTATAGGATGATATTCCGTTGTATCTAGAGGCTCAGACTTGTGACGCCAGATCTATTGGGTTGTTATTACTGTTATGTCGGTTTTCGCATTATCTTATTATTAACAAATTCAGGATTTTATGCTTAAATTGTTATTTCACGTTCAATAATTGGAAGGGAAATGTTCAATGGTCGGGCTTGCCTAACAAGGTGTTGGATGACATCACGACCGGGGTTTGGGTCGTGACATTTACATTATTAGCCTTCCTCAACTAGATTGCTACATCACTTTATGCTTCCTAAATTATCAACGTGTTGCAAATACCTAATCCTCAAAATTTTCAACTAAGACTAATTCCTAAACGCATACAACATAATACAAATTCACATAAAATAGAGAGGATACACTATCAAATTTGACGCTAAAGGCCAATGAGGATAAATGGACAAATTATGTACGTTTATTTTGAAAACAATTCGTTTCAGGATGCAATTAGCTCACTAACTTGTCGTATGAATCCTACAACCACTATTTACTAAGTGTCTATGGGATGAGTAGATAATACAAAAGAAAATTAACTATTCATCCTAAGTTTTTCCCACTGATGATAGATGTGTATTCACCCTTTTTACTGTTCAAGACTATCCAAACCTGCACAAAAATTTATAAGATGCAGATTTATAAGGAAATGTTTATACTTCAATTGAAAGGTGACCGTAGTATCATTTTAACCACTAATTCACAAATCATAATTATTTCATGTATCATAATAATCCATCTCATTAAATGTATAAACATTGGAAACAAACACAAAGAACAGTCATCACATGGAGTAACAATAATTATCCGTATGACCAAGTAAATTCTTAACTTGCTAAAGAGTAAGTTTCCATAATCTATTAAAGAAGCCAATTAAAAAGCTATGAAGAAACAATTACTGGATATGCTTCTTCCCTTACAATTATACTTGAGACTTTTCTACGCCTCAAAAGTCAATTATTTTAGTCTTCCAGTTTGATATATACCATAGCTTATAAAATCTAACGAAACATGGTTCTTAGTTATAAAGTTAACCAAAATACAAATATGATAATTACACGAGTTTAAGTTTGGATGAATTAAAAGCATACCATTGTCAACACATAATTTCATACAGAAACTCAATTATAATACATTTTACATAAAGAAACTCAATTTTAATATATATTATAAATAAAGCACACTATTCTCGACAAAAATTTATAACAGAAACTCAATTATAATATATTTTACAAATTCCAAACTTACAGGTCTTATTGGAGCAGCTGCATACAAATCACCAGATTTGGCAGAATTGTAAACAATCCAAGCATATCTATAAAGGATGATACACTACAACATTATGTATCTATAGCTACGAAATCCTAGCTATGAATTTGAAATTTGTAGCTAAAACCTAATAATAGCCACAAAAATTAAAATTCTGTGGCTATTTACAAAATTTTAAAATTTCTTTGCCACGAAAATTAAGCTGGTAAAGCTAATTACTCATATTAGCTATAATTGCTAACAATTGTGACAATAACTACGTTAATAGCTACAAATCTATTGCTACAACTAAATTTTTGTAGCTAATCATAAGTTTTTGCCACGCATTAATAGTTATTGTAGCAATAGTAACCTTTTAGCCACAATACATTATTTGAAATAAAATATTGTAACTAAATGAATATTTTTTCTCCAAGTACAAAAGAGTTGTTGCAGTAATTAAAAGATATAGCCACAGATTTATTGCTATAATTGAATTTCATAGCTAATCATTAGTTTTTTGCGACGAGTTGAAACTTACTATAGCTGTGGTAGCTTTTTAGCCACAATAAAATAGTTGAAATAAAATATTATAGCTAAATGAATATATTTGTTTCAAGTTATAAAAAGTTGTGGCAGTATAGGTTGAATTAGCCACATATTTCTCACTATAATAAAATTTCGCAGCTAATCATTAGTTTTTGTCACGAGTTAAAACTTAATATAGCAACAATAATCTTTTAGTTACAATAAATTATGTAAATCAAAATTTTACTAAATAAATAATTTTGCTTCAAGTTCTAAAAAACCATGGCAACTGTTGGCTTAATAACTACAATTATTTATCATGATAAAATAATATACCCACATATTTATTGCTACGATAAAATTTTATAATTAATCATTAGTTTTTCCACGAGGTAAATTTGCAGTAACAATAGCAATCTTCTAGCGTAAATATTTAAAACAAAATTTTGTAGTCAAATAGATATTTATCCTCTTATTCTAAGAAAATAAAAATAGTTAGATAATAGTTACAACTATTTGTCATGACGAAATTAATAGCTACAAATTTAAAGTGACGATAAATTAGTTAACTATAACTTTAGTCATACAGTTAGGATTGTCATTACAATAATAGTATTTTCACCATAATAAGCTATATGTACAAAATTTCATAGGTGAATTTACTATTTCAATGACAAAAATAAGAGTTGCTCAAACAATTATCAAGTTATGAAAATTCAATTTTAACTATAAAAGTTAGATTTTTCCAAAATAATAGAAAATATAGTAATTATATATAAATTGAAGAATTAATAAACTTTAAATATGCAAAAGTTAATTTTAATAGATCATTTGTGTGCCTAGTTGTAGCCTCAAAACCTATTAATTTACCTTTTATTTATCAAAGTCATATTTGTTTCATTGCAACTAATTGATACTTAAGTCCACAGGAAAACTAATTATATTATAATTCTAATTAAATATAATGGAATTATAGCTAATTTGTGTGGATGACTATTTTTTTATAGAATTTATATATATATATATATATATATATATATATATATATATATATAGAGAGAGAGAGAGAGAGAGTTAAATATACTTCCTTAATAAGTTTCTAATTGTCATTTTAAATTATAAATTGAATATACGAATTGAGAATTAACTATGATAAATATATATATGAAGAGGATCATGTTTCTCTTGTGACTATTATTTGATATTTTATAATATTTACATAATTTGATATTATTAAGTTTCACTTCAAAAAAAAAGTAAAATGTTAATATGGTTGATAACTTGATATAGGAGTGTATAACAAAACTAACTAGTATAACATATTCATATTGAAAAAATAATACTTATAATTTTTTATAAACTTAAATAAGTATATAATTAATTTTCATTAGATTTGAATAAGCAATATCAAATGGTCTTTGTGCACTCAATTTAGATAAATAGAAAGTTGTATATTTAATGGTCTAATACTATTTTAATAACTTCATAACTATCATAATCTAATTAAACACTAAAATTAAGAAGTTAATATAATTCAAATATGTCACGACCCAAAAAAAAAACTAAGGGTCGTGGTGGCGCAGGACACTGCTGTCAGGAAAGCCAATCAAATTACTTAATCCAAATCTCATTTTAATACTTTTGAAATCTAGGATTTTTCTTCAAGTTTAGCAATTAAAAGGTAGTTGTCTCAAATCAAATTTTGATGATGAACAGATAATACAAATAATATAACCCATCCTAGAACCCGGTGTCACAAGTACATGAGCATATACTGACGAGAAAATAAAATAATTTCCGTCCGGAATATAGTGGATAGGAGTAAATACAGTATACTGGAAGGGACTGCTCTAGCTACAGCCGTCTCGAATAATGCAGCTCACCCAGTCCCAAAATCATCTGTGCTGCTACTCTTAGTAGACCGCTAGAGATACATATACCAGTGTAAAAAAAATGCACAGAAGTGTAGTATGAGTACGTAAACAACGTGTACTCAATGAGTATCATGCCTAATCTCGAAGAAGTAGAGACGAGAGGTCGACTTCAATACTTACTAGAGGTCCAATAATAATATACTAAAAGTGTGAGGAAATCAGGGATTTTATATAGCAGTTCTAACTCACGAAGCCGGAAAACAGGAAAAACACCTTCAACAAATAATACTGAATTTTCAATGTTTACTTTTCATTATCTTATCAATTTATATCAAGCCACGAAAGGAAACTTCTCATTTAAAATTCTCAGGCGACAATATATCATGCGCAAATCATGTCGAGGTCGACGGCCCGCTCCAACAAAAATAAAATGTGCACTTGCCAAGGGTCGACGGCACGCCTATAGATGCATCTATTTAATCCGCCGAGGCGTTCGGCCCGTTTAATAAATAAACACATACCCTGCTCGCGAATCATGCATGCGACGCAAGTACACATAGGGATACATGCTCAATCAGTCAATTAAGAACTTATCGGGGAATAGTTATCCAAATAAAACCAATTCTCCTTTAACAAATTTTAAGAAATGAAGTTTAATCCTTTTAGAAATTCACTTACTAATTCAATGTGATTTAAGCAATTCAAGCTATTAATGGGTTCATAAATAATCCAAGTATAACATGCTTTTGGGTCCTAACTACTCAGACAATAGCATAATAGTAGCTACGCACGGACTCTCGTTACCTCGTGCGTATGTAGCCCCCGCAAATAGGAGCACATAATCAATTATTTCACCTATGGGGACGATTCCTTCTTACAAGGTTAGAAAGGAGACTCACCTCGCTCGAAAGATCTACATCAGGCATTCCACGCCCCATCCAAGGTCTCGAACCGATGCACAACGCTCCAAAACTAGCCAATAATTATGTAAATCCATTAATATATGCTAAGGTACTCATTATAATCCAATTTATAGCAATTCTTAACCCCGATCGAAGAGTTGACCAAAATGCCCTTGGTCCCACGTGCTCGGAATCCTAAATTTTTTGAAGATAAAGTTTACCCATGGCCTCACGAACTGAAATATATAGTTTTCACTAATTTCCATACTCAAAATCGTGGTTAAATTCCAAGAATACAAATTCTAGGTCTTTCTACCAAAATCCCCAAATTTGTACTAATTTACATGCTAAAATCCTTATATAATTGAAGTATTTAACTCAAAGTAGGTGGGGCTCTCTTACCTTTTCATTGATGACGAAAATACCCTCTTGAAGCTCCCCAAAATCGCCCATGCCAAGTAAAAAATGAGAGAAGAATGGCCAAAATCCGATTTTTAAAACCCCTCTGCCTCCAGCTATTTTCGCGCATGCGGTCCTTTGACCGCTTCTGCGGTTCCGCAGGTGCGGTCCAAATACTGCTTCTGTGGTTCCTATCAAGCTCCCCCTTTTTCGCTTCTGCGGCTCACCCTCCGCAGGTGCGGTCCCGCATCTGCGGAAAAATGACCGCATCTGCGGTCCCAGCCTAGTCGCCCCGTTTCGCTTCTGCGATTCCTCTACCGCAGGTGCGGTCCCGCTTCTGTGGAACCCTGACTGCATCTGCGGTCCCTTTCCTCCTTACTTAAACCCGTACCTGTGCCTTCCTAGCCACTTCTGCGGCTCCCCACCTGCGGCCCCTTTTCCGCAGGTGCGGTTATGACAGCAACCAGCAGACCTCAGCCTTCCAAAAATTCCATTTTCGATCCGTTAACCACCCGGAATCTACTCGAGGCCCACGGGACCCAAACCAATCATACCGACCAGTCCCAAAACACATTGCGGACTTGCTCGAGGCCTCAAATCACATCAAACAATACGAAAATCATGAATTACACCCCAATTCAAGCTTTATAAACTTTAGAACTTCAAACTTCTATTTCCCATGTTCAAACCTATCAAATCACGTCCGATTGACCTGAAATTTTGCGCACAGGTCATATTCGACATTACAGACCTACTCTAACTTTTGGAATCGGATTCCGACCCCGATATCAAAAAGTACACTTCCGGTCAAACTCCTCAAAATCTTCAATTTTCTATCTTTAGCCAAATGACTTCAAAATGACCTACGGACCTCCGAATTCACTTTCGATCGCGTCCCCAACTCCAAAATCACCATACGGAGCTATTCACAGTCTCGGAATCTCAAACGGACATCGATAACACTGAAATTCACTTCAAGCCAACCTTATGAAATTTCTTTTAAAAAGCTAACTTCCTCAATATGCGCCAAAACACTCCCGGGTTATCCAAAACCCAAACTGGGCATACGTCCAAGTCCGAAATCATCATATGAACCTGCTAAAACCTTCAAATCCCGATTCCAAGGTCGTTTACTTAAATTTCCAATCCTAGTTCATTCTTTCAATTTTAAGCCTTCGAAATGAGAATTCTCTTTCCAAATCAACTCCGAACTTACCGAAACTCAATTTCGACCACGCATATAAGTCGTAATACCTGAAATAAAGCTGCTCATAGCCTCAGACTGCTGAACGACGTGCTAGGGCTCAAAATGACCAATCGGGTCGTTGCATTCTCTCCCGCTTAAACATACATTCGTCCTCGAACGTGCTAAGAACTACACTGGAGTGGTCTAGAATCGTTGTTTAACTCCACATGCACCTTCCAGTGCTACCACAGCTTAGTTGAGCGCATTAGCTCGATCATTTCTTAAGATATTCTCTTTTATTCAAGCAGATATGCCTAAAGACAAATTCCAACATCCGGAAATTCATGCCCGACCTGTTCCCACCATAAGATCACCATATTAATCACCACACGCTGTACCCAAACATAGCTGCATAACCTTGTCGAGTTCACACCTAGCATCACTTTACTCACCAGACCACAATAACCTTTTTCTGATCAACTTAATCAAAATTCTACTAATCTGATGCTCCCATTGCACCCCATGACATACACAGGTCTTTATCTAGCCCTTACAACACCGCCACGACGGAAGAGATGTACAGAAATCCATAATCAACTGTCGAGTCAACAACCCATTAGGTCTATCCCCTAACAAAAACCATTACTTCATTCTGAACCAGATAATGGTCTTATCTCCATAATATACTTCATATAGTCGGGTTGCACTGATCCTAGATCAAGGGATCTCATCTCATCTGATACAACTGCTCAGGCGATAAGCCACCCCAGACATTATTAAAAGTCTCTTATGATGCTACTATGTGCCAATAGGCCACCAATTCAGACGCGATACAAAAGGAAAATGAACTCTGGAAGGGATTACCTAACTCCCACACTAATACGGACTTTCCTTACAAAATAGGAACCAGGATATACAAAAATAGCATATAGAAAAATATACTCAACCTCACACTGTTGCGGCATGCAACCCGATTCAAATAACATACCCATGGCAGTGTGCCACCCGATCCACACATAGATCTCACATAAAGAGACGCACATCGAGCTAAATTTGCTCATTATAATGAAATATCAAACTTCGGTCACAAGCACACTAGGTGCATAATGCCATCACTGAGGGGACATATAGCGCTATAAGCTACAAAGTTCAAGTACAACTGAGGTGCGATATACAATCTGAATCTCAAGAGCCATCTGCTCATATAACATAACTTCTACGCGAATCCTCAACACATAAGAAATTTCTCAAGCCGTCTCATAACTCGCACGGCGCAATGCATCACTTCATGAAATATCTGCCAATGAAATAACACCCTAACTACTCCTCCATAAGGAGCGCATTACTAAAATGAGCATGTTTGGCCTGATATAGATCCATATTCACATTTGAATCCATCCACCGACCTCAAACCGATTTTGGTTGCACTGACTAGGCTAATAACCTTTCCAAGATCCATAATAATCTCCCTCTTCTCATAACACACGAGAACGGCTGTCATAACCGTAGTACTCATCCACAGTCCACAACTCAGTAACCGAGTGCCCTCCAGGCATATATTCTCAATTTATGGATATCATCGCAGATCTCCATACTGTGGTTAAATCTTTAATCAATCAAGTGATCACATGTCGCACTTATACAATCTTCATATGGGACGCACTCCCACAACCTTTCGAAATACATAACAGGTCAGTACATCCCAACCACTGGCCGCACCAACGCTGAAAAGCGATCAAAAATCATTAACCATGATACAAGCCCTTCTTATAGAACACCAATCTCAGGTGATGCTGAAGACAATACCCACTTGCTTTAAACATCGAAACTCCCTTCCTGCTCATCCGAGCTTGTGACATAATTGTCCACACCGAAATGCCACCTTAATTCTCACTTCAAATTCCATACTACTCACTGCACCCGACATGCCAATGTATAATAGGACACGATTCTTATCATAACTCCGGAACCACTAATAGGTCAACACTTCATCATATAAAAGCTTTTCGCTGAACTCACTTCAGGGGAAACATAGCAACACACAGGCAAATTCTTATAACCGTAGAACATGCAAACATCTAGATAGTGGTGTAAGGCACCATAGCCCTTCTAGTATCCGCTTCCACATAACAAGCCATAATAAAAGAATGCTCCTGAATAATATCAACTACGGCGGCTGACAAGCCTCATACGCACCGTCAAAAAATCACTTGCATAACTTGATCACATGAAAGGAACTGATCTCCACCACCAATATGCCAAATCAATTATAACTAACCAATCTATCTTCGTCCAATTTATCCTTGATTGCCATCGAAACAATAACTCCATCCAACACTTACCATACTCCATCCGCACTCACCCCGAGTAAACTTGAACCGCGAGATCATGCTGTCTCAAATCCCACAAACTATTTTCACACCTCCCAATTGCTATATCATAAGCCAAAACATCACCGAACATTCTGCACCTCTCCTTATAAGCTGCTAACAAGCTTGATCCTTACCGGTAACCATACGCCCAAAATTATTAGGCATCACACCTCTTCTTGTGAATTTACCATCACCGCTGTTGAGAGCCACCCGCTCTGACTTGGCCCCGAATATAATCAACTCCATGAGTCTCCCATCACATGAATACCACCTTGGCCAAGAACCCGCAAAAACACTTCCATTGGAACCCGCAACTATACAAAACAAAATCATGAATCTTTCTCCAAGTATGAACATGGGCCAATAAGGCCAACGATAGCCTATCTTTAATACTTCCTTGCTCAAATTACCATTTATGGCCATTTCCCATAGATGAAATAGCCCATCGATATGTTAATAGCCAAAAATCTCGCAAGTAGTTAACCATGCAACCCAATCATAAGCGGTGGGACTCTCCCACTTAGCATGAAGCCATTATTTCACAAATTTGGAATTCACCCGTCCTCTTTATCTCTTATTGACATAACCTTGCGCAATCAACCGCCAAAGTTCTCAATATCTTACTATAGAAACCCCCTTTTTATACTCTGGATCATCAACCACATTTTTACGACTGATCTCTTTGCTACATAACCAACAAAATTCTTCGTAGAAGCCTTACCAACCATACGACCGCTAACCTGCTCACTTGGGTAACCCATCTATAAAAGCTCTACCCGACATCTTCTAACACTGTTGCACGGGGTACAATCATTACGACATCAATAATACATCCTGAGTCTGAGATCACTCTCCAGCTGCACATGTCCATTTACCCCTCATGGACATTATTTAAATGTGCGGCGACAACCTTCCAATTCGAAGTTATGCTGCATCCTTCTTTCTTTTAGGCAGCTCCTTTTCATTATATCAAATCTCCTATCGCATAATAGCCCATACTTCAAATTAAATCCGTAGACCCCAATCATCAATCACTAACATTCTCAATCACTCCAAGTTCTCCTTAAGGCAGGTGGTCATCCCACTGCAAAGCCCATATACAACTCCACCACTCTCCCACTTTGGCGGAACTCATCCCCTCAATCGACTACTTGACCTTTACTTTATATACCTAACCTTTTTATAATTTTTGAACACCGCCTGATGCTTTCCACATGTCCTTCCTCGTCCTTTGATATTCAATGGTTGTCTTAAATAAAATCTAACTTGTGGCACTTGAACCCACAATTGTTGCTAGCTTTAAACCTTTCCTAAGGTCATCTTTATCGAATCGTCAACATTAGAAATACTGATTCAATCCTGGAGTACCGCACCTTGCGACATCCGACAGTTGCATCTCTAATACTATTTCACGATATCTTGCCCCAATGTGAATTGTAGCAGATCATACACCGACATACTTAGTAAATTTAATAAGGACAACGACACCGCATTATAGAAAAAAGCTCCGCCATGCTAGCAAATACCGAGTCTTATTACTTCCACCAGCCCACACCTGACCATCCTCGGTTCGTTTGCCTTTTCCCCGTCGGGAATAAAATACTGGATCTCTTGATTATGTACTGAGTAAACCTCTCTTCCAATCATTCACTACCCCGATACATAGGCAAACTTCATACTGTCATAGCAATACTGCAGAACAATTGTTCATAAGCATCGTGGCAACTTTTGCCTAGCCCAAGTGCCCTCAGAAGTGCCTCTACCGAGCTTGAAATAATAAAATACCCTTCAACAAGGCGGCGATAATAGTCCAATCAACTATACCGGGAGAAACACTCGCACCACATTCATAGTGCCATTACAACTCTTCAATTCTCAATTTATAACAAGCGCTTTGCGTCGCATAAGATTGAGTAGGAAAGAAACAAAGGCATAAGCCTCACAGGAATCAAATCGCACTATAAGGAATCAAGAAGGGAAGTACTCCTAACAGTCCTGCAGCCTCCCAAGGATAAGTACATACGTCTCTGTACCGATCCGAGAGACTCTACTAGACTTGCTCATGACTCGTGAGACCCTAGGAACCTAGTGCTCTGATACCATGTTGTCACGACCCAAAAAAAACTAAGGATCGTGGTGGCACCGGACACTGCTGTCAGGCAAGCCAACCAAATTATTTAATCCAAATCTCGTTTTTAATACTTTTGAAATCTAGGATTTTCTTTCAAGTTTAACAATTAAAAGGTAGTTGTCTCAAATCAAATTTAAATGATGAAAAGTTAATACAAATAATATAACCCATCCCAGAACCTGGTGTCACATATGGACATTCCTTATCAGTAGGTAGTGAGCATTGCTAGGAGGATTGAGGGTATGCTCGCCAGGGAGCGAGGGGAGAGAGAGGCTAAGAGGTATCGAGAGTCGGTCCACTACTCTGGTGCCCGTACCCCAGCAGCAGGTTGACATGGAAGGGGTTTTGTGGGTCACCCCATCCATTCAACTCTTCCAGCAGCCAGCAGTGCTCCAGCTCCGCATATATCTCAGGAGCCTTACTATGCACCTCCAGTTTCCAAAGCGCCTCTTGCGCGGGGTGCTTTCAGAGGTCAGTCTAGCAGACCTGTCCCTAGCCAGTGACAGCCACCACGTCCTCCCAGATCTTGTTTTGAGTATGGTGACACCCGTCATGTGGTGAGGGATTGCCCTATACTTGGGAGGAGTGCACCTCCACAGACTGCTCAGCCACAGCGTGCTCCTCAGAGTTCTCAGGCCATGATCATAGCTCCCGCTGCTACCCCATCTGCCCAGCTAGCTAGGGGCGAAGGTCGGGGAGGTAGAGATCACTCTCTCGAGAGAGGCCAGGCCAGATATTATGCTATTCCTACTCGCACCGAGGCTGTTGCCTCTGATTCTGTCATCACAGGTATTATACTGGTTTGTCACAGAGAGGCATCGATTCTATTTGATCCAGGCTCTACTTATTCTTATGTGTCTTATTACTTTGCTTCGCATTTAGGTGTGCCTCGGGATTCTTTGAGTACCCCCGTTTATGTTTCTACTCCTATGAGAGATTCTCTTGTTGTGGACCGCGTTTATCGGTCCTGTTTGGTTACTATTCATGGTTTTGAGACTAGAGCTAATTTATTGTTACTTGGTATGGTGGATTTTGACATTATTTTGGGCGTGGACTGGTTGTCGCCCCATTTTGCTATTCTTGATTGTAACGCCAAGATCGTGACGCTGGCTATGCCAGGTATTTCGCGTATTGAGTGGAGTGGTACTTTAGATCATACTCCCAGTAGAGTTATCTCTTTTCTTAAAGCTCAACATATGGTTGAGAAGGGGTGTGCCGCGTATTTAGCTTATGTGAGAGATGTCAGTGTTGATACCCCTTCTGTTAATTCAGTTCCAGTGGTATGGGATTATCTCGATGTATTTACAGCTGATCTTTCGGGCATGCCACCCGATAGAGACATTTATTTTGGCATTGATCTGTTGCCATGCACTTAGTCCATATCCATTCTTCCGTATCACATGGCTCCTCCTGAGTTGAAGGATCAGTTGCAGGAATTGCTCTGTAAGGGTTTTATTTGACCCAGTGTTTCACCGTGGGGTGCTCCTATCTTGTTTGTGAAGAAGAAGGATGATTCTATGCGTATGTGTATTGATTATCGCCAGTTGAACAAGGTTACAATAAAGAATCATTATCCTTTGCCTTGTATTGATGATCTGTTTGACCAGCTTCAGGGCGCACAAGTGTTTTCTAAGATTGACTTGCGCTCAGGGTACCATCTGTTGAAGATTCGGGAGCCAGATATCCCAAAGACTGCCTTGAGGACTCGGTATGGTCATTACGAGTTCCTTGTTTTGTTATTTGGGCTGACCAATGCCCCAGCAGCTTTCATGCATTTGATGTACAGTGTATTCAGGCCATATCTTGACTCATTCATTATTGTTTTTATTGATGATATACTGCTATATTCCCGGAGTCGGGAAGATCATAAGCAGCACTTGAGGACCGTGCTTCAGACCTTGAGGGAAAAGAAGTTATATGCAAAGTTCTCAAAATGTGAGTTTTGGCTGAGTTCTATGGAATTCTTAGGCCATGTGATTTTTAGTGAGGGTATTTGGGTGGATCCGAGGAAGATAGAGTTCGTACAAAGTTGGCCTAGGCCTTCCTCAGCTACATAAATTCGTAGTTTCCTTGGTTTGGCGGGCTACTACCATCGCTTCGTGGAGGGATTTTCATCGATTGCAGCTCCTATGACTAGATTGACCCAGAAGGGTGCCCCTTTTCGGTAGACAGAGGAGTGCGAGGCGAGCTTTCAGAAGCTCAAGACAGCTTTGACTACAACCCCTATCTTGATGTTGCCTACCGGTTTGGGATCTTATACTATCTATTGTGACGCCTCGAGAGTTGGCCTTGGAGCGGTGTTGATGCAGGATGGTAGGGTGATTGCCTACGCATCCAGACAGCTAAAGATACATAAAAGGAATTACGTTGTCCACGACCTTGAGTTAGCTGCCATTGTTTATGCCTTGAAGATCTGGCGTCATTATTTGTACGGTGTTCCTTGTGATATCTATACCGACCACCGGAGCTTGCAGCATTTACTCAAGCAAAAGGATCTCAATATGCATCAGAGAAGGTGGTTAGAGTTGCTGAAAGACTATGACATTACCATCCTGTATCACCCTGGCAAGGCCAATGTGGTGGCGGATGCCTTGAGTCGCCGAGCGGAGAGTTTGGGTAGTTTGACATATTTACCAGTTTTGGAGAGGCCTATGGCAATGGATGTTCAAGCCTTTGCCAGTCAGTTTGTGAGATTGGATCTTTTAGAGCCTAGTCAGGTTCTTGCCTGTGTGGTCTCCCGGTCTTCCTTATTTGATCGTATCCGGGAGCGGCAGTATGATGACCCTTGTTTGCTTGTCCTTCAGGACAAGGTTCAGCATGGAGATGCCATAGATTTGACCATTGGAGATAACGGGGTAATGAGGATGCAGGGCCGGATTTGTGTGCCCAATATTGGTGGTCTTCGAGAGTTGATTCTAGCAGAGGCCCATAGTTCGCGGTGTTCCATCCATCCGGGTGCCGCGAAGATGTATTAGGACTTGAGGTAGCACTATTGGTGGAGGTAGATGAAGAAATATATAGTTGGTTATGTGTCTATATGCCTCAACTGCCAACAGGTGATGTATGAGCACCAGCGCCCGGGTGGGTTGCTTCAGCAGATAGAGATTTCGGAGTGGAAATGGGAGCGCATCACCATAGATTTTGTATCTGAAATACCACGGACCTTGAAGAAGTTTGATTCCATTTGGGTCATTGTGGATCGATTGACCAAGTCTGCTCATTTAATTCAAGTGTGTACCACCTATTTATCGGAGTGGTTGGCGGAGATTTATATTTGGGAGATCGTCCGTCTGCATGGTATTCCAGTATCTATTATTTCGGACAGGGGTACTCAGTTTATATTGCGGTTCTGGAGAGCCGTGCAGTAGGAGTTAGGTAATTGGGTGGATTTGAGCACCGAATTTCATCCCCAGATGGACGGATAGTCCGAGCACACTATTCAGATTCTTAAGGATATGCTCCGTGCGCGTGTGATTGAGTTTGGAGGGTCTTGGGATCAGTTCTTTCCATTGGCGAAGTTTGCTTATAACAACAATTATCAGTCCAGCATTCGGATGGCGCCGTATGAGGCTTTATATGGTAGGAGGTATAGATCTCCGGTTGGATGGTTTGAGTGGGAGAGGCTCGGCTGTTAGGTACAGATTTGGTTCAGGAGGCCTTGGACAAGGTCAAGATCATTCAGGATTGTGACGACCCGACATATCGTCTCGTGAGTTATCGCTCTGTTTTCCCCATTTTCAACTTCTTTATGCTTCATTATCCGTATCTTATGTGATCGAGTTGGTTTGGAGTGGTTTTGATAAGAAATGAGACACTTAGTCTCTTTTAAGAAGGCTTAAGTTGAAAAAGTCAATCGGATGTTGACTTATGTGTGAGAGGGATGTGAGTTCCAATGGTTCGGTTAGCTTCGGAAGGTGATTTGTGACTTAGGAGCATGATCAGAATTGGTTTTGTAGGTGCGGAATAGAATTAGGCTTGAATTGGCCAAGTTGATATTTTGGCGATTTCCGGTTGGTAGGTGAGATTTTGATCCGAGGGTCAGAATGGAATTCCGAGAGTTGTTGTAGCTTCGTTATGTGATTTGGGATATGTGTGCAAAATTTCAGGTCATTCGGACGTGTTTTGGTTAGGTTTTCGATCGAATGAGTAATACTGAAGTTTTGGAGTTCTTAAGCTTGAATCAGAGGGTGATTCAATGTTTTGATGTTGTTTTGAGTGTTCTGAAGGTTGGAACAATTTTGAAATATGTTATGGGGTGTGTTGGCATGTTTGGTTGGGGTCCCATGAGGGTCGGATAAGTTTTGGAGGAGTTTTTGGAAGATTTTGCCGTTTTGAGCATAAGCATGTAATGATCCAAAGGTCCATTTTTAGTTCTAGAGACCAAATTTTGATTTTGAAACTTCCAGAATTTTGACAATGAATTATAGGAGTGATCTGGAAAGTTTGGTTTAACTCCATCAAGTCGCGATTGGTTTTTGACGCGAAACATGTGTTAATTGTTTAACGAACGAAATAGATATGTCACTGAGAAAATGAGCTCCGAATTGAGTTTCGATTGAAGGGCTATGTTCATATTATTATTTGTGACTCATAGGAACAAGAATCATCAAATTCCGAGGTCCCGGGCCCGAGAAATGAATTTTTGAGTAAAATTATTTTCTGAAAATATTTAAGGAAAATGGAAATGAAATTTGATTAGAAAGTGATGATATCGGGCTCGTATTTTGGTTCCGGTGCCTGGTACAGGTCTTATATATGGTTTAAGCACTTTATGTAAAGTTTGGTTGAAAACGGACGTCGTTTGACGTGTTTCGGACTCAAAATAGAAAATTTGATGTTTTATGAAATTTGAAAGAATTCTTGGATTTTAAAGCTTAATTCGTAGTATATGATGTTATTTTGGCAATTTGATTGCACGGTTAAGTTCGTAGGATGTTGTTGAGTCAGTGTATGTATTTTTGGTTAAGAGCCCCGAGGGCTCGAGAGTGTTTCGGAGGTGTCTCGGAGTGATTTCGGACTGAGGAAAATTTGCAGAAAATTGCAGAAATAGTACCCCGTGAATAGTAGCCATGAAAAGTACCCCATGAACAATACCCAGCGAATAATGCCTGTGAAAAGTGACGTGAACAATGTCGGACAGAATGTTAAGTTCTGAAGATTTGGAGCTCGGATAAGGCGATTCTTCGGGAGATTTTTGGAGAGAACAACGTGGTAAGTGTTTTTAACTCAATTTTGGTTATATTACTTGAATCTATTACTAGTTTTGGCGTTTAATCCGTAAATTTTGATAGAAAAGGTTAGAAAACCCTCTTGGATAGAATCATGGATTTGAGGGTTGAAATGTGATGGGAATTGGATAATTTTGGTATGGTTAGACTCATGGCGAGATGAGAAATCCGATGATGTTAATTTTCTATTTTTTCGAGATGTGGGCCTGGGGCTCGAGTTTTTGCTAATTTCGAGAATTTTGGTGTTTTTCGATTATTTGGATTGGGCTTTGTTCCCATAACATATTATGACGTATTCGTTCTGATTTTGGATAGATTTGACACACGTGGAGGCCAATTCGAGGGGCAAAGACGTCGCAAGTTAAAGAAATAGCCGGTTCGAGGTGATTAATGTTTGTAAATGACATCCTGAGGGTTTGAAACCATGGATCTGCACACCATAGTGTTTTATTGAGGTGACTTTCACGCCGAATAGAGAGCATGGGGTAGAGCACTGTTTGGGATTGTGACTTGGTCCATCCCGACTGATGAAATTACTGCGTATTTGACTGAAACTACTTGTTATCATCATAATTTGGGCTGATTGCGATATTTAGGCTTTATGCCAATTATTTGAACCCTTCGGGGATTGTTGTCGATAATTCCTCACTGATTTAATTATATATTTGAACTCAGTCATGTATTTTCCACTGTTTTAAAAAACCAGCCAAGTTATTATGCCTTAAACACTCGAAATGATATTACTAAAATTATTTTTAGGCTGAGTATCATGTTTCATTGTTGCCCGAGTGGCTTATGTGATTATGTTGACTGAGTAAGGCCGAGGTCCTGTATTATAAGGATATATGGATCGGGCTGCGCGCCGCAGCAGTTACTATATGATATTGTTCTGAGAGTGAGCCCGAGGGGCTGATACTGTTCTGAGTTACTGATATTGAGCTCGAGGGGCAGATTTCTACTTGTCATTTTGATACTGAGCCCGAGGGGTAGATTTCTACTTGTTATTTTGATATTGAGGCCGAGAGCC
Organism: Nicotiana glauca; assembly: GCA_026770625.1. Classification (NCBI taxonomy): domain Eukaryota; kingdom Viridiplantae; phylum Streptophyta; class Magnoliopsida; order Solanales; family Solanaceae; genus Nicotiana; species Nicotiana glauca. The sequence continues at coordinate 91,932 of MU779398.1, read as the reverse complement.
TAGTTGATTATACTGATATTGAGGCCGAGATCCTGGTTGATGCCACGAGATGGAGGCACGGTTATCAGAGTTTTAGCAAGGTGGCTGTCAGTATTCGCAGCACCGCTTTTCTCCCTTTTTGTTCATCAGTCCTGTTTTGTATATTTCAGACCTTGTAGTTGTATTTATACTCTAATAGATGCTCATGACTAGTGACACCCCGATGTCGGGCTGAGTTGGGTTGTTATTCCGCATGTTTATAGAATTGTATTGTTGACTACCTAAAATATTGGATTATTCATCCTTATAAATGACTTATTGATTTATTAAACTGTTAGAACTGAATTTGAGTAAGCGTCGGCTGGCCTTGTCTTCACGAGAGACGCCATCACGACCGGGTTTGGGTTTTGGGTCATGACAAAGATAGACTTCGTTCAGCTCACTCTAGGCAGAAGAGTTATGCAGATCGCAAGATTCGAGATGTGGCATATATGGTTGGTGAGCAGGTATTGCTCTGAGTATTGCCTATGAAGGGCGGGATGAGATTTGGGAAGAAGGGCAAGCTTAGCCCTAGGTACATTGGTCTGTTTGAGATTCTTGATCGAGTGGGAGAGGTGGCCTATAGACTCGCATTGCCGCCTAGCTTATCAGTCGTACATCCGGTATTTCATGTTTCGATGATCCGGAGGTATCACGGGGACCCATCGCACGTGTTGGATTTCAGTTCAGTCCAGTTGGACAAGGATCTATCTTATGTTGAGGAGCTAGTGGCTATATAGGACATGCAGATCAGAAAGCTGAGGTCGAAGAACATTGCTTCAGTAAAGGTTCAGTTGCGGGGCCAGCCAGCCGAGGAGGCGACTTGGGAGACCGAGCGGGATATGCGCAGCCGATACCCTCATCTTTTCACTACTTTAGGTATGTTCTTGATGCTCGTTCGAGGACGAACGAATGTTTAAATGTAGGAGGATGTAACGACCAGGCCGGTCATTTTTGGAATTTACGCCTCGATCCCCCATTAACTGCTTTCCCTAAGATCATTTCTGCTATTTTGGTTTGCCGGGACGTTCGTTGTTAGGGTTCGAAATGTATTTTGGAAGTCCGTAGCACATTTAGGCTTGCAATGCCGATGTTTGTATTTTTGAAGTTTCCGGTCCGATAGTGAGTTTTTGATCCGAGGGCCGAAATAGAATTCCGGAAGTTGCAGTAGCTCCGTCATATCATTTGGGATGTATGTGCAAAATTTCAGGTCATTCGGATGTGTTTTGGTTAGGGTTTTGATCGAAAGCGTATTTGGAAGAAATTTGAAGTTCTTAGGCTTGAATCATTGATTAAATCGGGTTTCCAGTGTTGTTTTAGGTGTTTTAAGGATTGGTACAAGTTCGAATAAGGTATTAGGTAGTATTGGTGCTTTTGCTTGAGGTCCCGGGGGACTCAGGATGATTTCGGGTGGTTGGCGGAAGAATTTGGAGTTGAATGAATTGCTGAAGGCTTCTGTCTTCTGTCATAACCGTACCTGCAGTTTGGGTTCCGCAGGTGCGGAGCCACATAAGCGGCTGGGCCATCGCAGATGCGGGTTTTGGGCTTCTTCAATTTTTCCACAGGTGCGGACGTTTTACTGCAGATGCGGTTACGCACCTATGAGTTTCCCATCGCAGATGCGACCCCTGAGCCCTTTAATGAAAACCGCAGAAACGGCTTGGATTCCGCAGAAGCGGGACCACAGAAGCGGAAATGCCTGAACAGAAATAGTAAATTCGAGGGTTAAGTTTCAAAAGTTGGAAAAATAAATTTGAGCTCGGGAGAGGGCGATTTTGAGAGGGTTTTGAAGAGAATATTATTGGGTAACGTTTCTTTTATCCCTTATAGTTATATTTCATCATTTTATAGTTAAATCCATCATTAAAATTCGAATTAAGGAGCAAAAATTGGATAATTTGGGTAAAACTTCATTGGCTAAACTATTGAGGTTTGAGTGGGCATTTGACCTCCGATTTGGGAGATTTTTATATGGTTAGACTCGTGAGAGTACGAGGGTTCTGAAAATGTAAAAATAATTCAATTCCGAGGCGTTGTCCTTAGGGGAATTTTGGTCATTTTTACCTATTTGCGCGCCTAGCTTTAAATTTAATAGTGGAATCAGTTGTATGCAATATTATTTATGATATGTAATTGAATCGAATAGATTTGAGCCATTTGGAGTCGGATACTCGTGGCAAAGGCGTGGTTCCTAGTTGATTATTGAGCCGGTTCGAGGTAAATGGCTTGTCTAACCTTTTGTGGGGGACCTTTCCCCTTAGTACATGATCTTTGAATATTTGAATGCCTCGTACGTGAGGTGACGAGAGCGTACTTGAGCTAATTGTTGTAAACCCGTTTCTACTTGAAGTATTTAAATTGAGATTTCCTGTTTACTTGTTCATTTTAGAATGTAAGTTTAAACCTGTGCTAGCTTAGAGAAGCATGTTTAGCTGACTTACTTGCCTAATTGTTTAACTATACTATTTGTACTCTGTGAAGCATGTTAGGCTAGAATTTACTATTACTTGTTCTGATTTTAGCATTTATTCTGAGATTATGAGTTGTTGTTGTTGTGTGTTTAATTTGGGACTACGGGACGACTTCCCGGGAGATCCCCCTTTACTTGATATATTCTGGATTGAGGGTGCGGGATACCAAGAGATCCATGGCACATGTATTTCTATATATTGGGATACCAAGAGATCCCCGACTTACTTATTGAGGATACCAAGAGATCCATGGCACATGTATTTCTATATATTGGGATACCAAGAGATCCCCGACTTACTTATTGAGGATACCAAGAGATCCTCGGGATACCAAGAGATCCTCGGGATACCAAGAGATCCTCAGCGTATATGATGAGGATACCAAGAGATCCCTGGTGCATATAATGAGGATACCAAGAGATTCTCAGGATACCAAGAGATCCCCGGCTATTATTCCTTGTTGAGAGCAGTATTCCTTGTATTGTTAACTTTGCTTTCTATTACTGTTCTTCTTTATTTATCTGGTTTAGATTCTCGCTGTAGACTTTATTTAAACTGTTTCCGTTATCTTATTTTTTATTATGTTTTATCTCAGAAGGGCCCTGACCTTCCTCGTCACTACCCAACCGAGGTTAGGCTTGGCACTTACTGAGTACCGTTGTGGTGTACTCACGCCTCTTCTACGCATGTTTTTCATGTGAAGATCCAGGTACTTCCTCCCAGGCGTATCATACTCGTGGTGGAGAGCTCTAGTTGAGACTTGAGGTATATCTGCTACGTCTGCAGACCATGAGTCTCTATTCTATTCCGGCTTTAGCAGATAGTTCCTTTCTTTCCTTTCATGTTGTTTAGACATTCTAGTGTAGAGCAGATTACTACATTCTATTAGCCTGTGTTGCCCATGAGTTTCCGAGTTTTGGGTTTGAGTTGTAGACTTTCGATTATGATTATAGTTCTATAGGCCGGGCGGCCTTATATACAATTGTTATTTTATATGTTCAGTCTGACTTACTTATTCCGCAAGTTAAATTGTTATTTTTGCACTGTTAGGCTTACCTAGTTGTAAGAACTAGGTGCCATCACGACATGTTCATGGAGGGTGAACTGGGGTCGTGACATTTATATTTTAACAGTTTGATAGATATTGTGTCATATTGTGATAGGTAATGAGTGGAACCTTGAAGATTATAATGTAATGTTGGGAGGAGCCACATGTTCGTCGAAAAGACATTACAAAAATGAGATGAAAATTATTTCAAAAATTTTTAAAAAAGCTTACAGGTTTGTTTTCTTGTCTTGTTGCTTTGAATTTTTCGCTCTTGTTAAATGCTAAAACTTCTTGTAAAAGAATTATTTACACATAATTTTTCTCTCTTTGAACACACTTCTAGCATTTTACAAGTCAAATTTCTTAGTATTAATGTTTCTTTTGGTTCACTCATTCTTTTTTGCTAATTAGTATTTCTTTTGAATTTACAGGGTGTATTTTTGTCACGACCCAAAATTCACTAAGGGTCGTGGTGGCGCCGGACACCTCTGTCAGTCCAGCCAACTAAATTATCAATTAATTCCTCTTTTAATACTTTTGAAAATCTAAGATTTTTCCTTTTATTTTTATAAATAAAAGTTCACTACTTGAATTTATATTTAAATAATAACAATTAGTACAAATCCGTTAAAAACCATCCCAGAAACCCGGTGTCACAAGTACAGGAGCAACTACTGATAAGAGAAATAAAATACAACATCCCTCCGGAATACAGTGGACGGAAAGTAAATACAGTACACTGGAAGGGACTACCCTAGCTGCGGTCGCCTCAAATGATACAACGCACCTAGTCCCAGCGTCATCCATGCTGCTACGCCCAATAGGCTGTTAGAGGTATATATACCTATGGAACAAAAATGCACAGAAGTGTAGTATGAGTACGTAATCAACGTGTACTCAGTGAGTATCCCGCCTAATCCCGAAGGGGTAGAGACGAGATGGCCAACTTCGACACTCACTAGAGGTCAATTAACAATATTCTATAAGTGCGAGGATAATCATGGATTTATATAAAAGTTCTAATTGTGAAGCCAGAAAACAGGTAAATACCTTCAACAACAAATCAAGGGCCTCCAAGGTTTATTCTTTATTATATTATCAGTTTATATCGAGACACGTAGGGCCAATTGCACATTTACAATTTTCAAACCACATATAAACATGCGCAAATCACACCGAGGTCGACGGCCCGCTCCAACAGGAATGTAAATTGTGCACTGTCGAGGGTCAAGCGGCACGAACCATAGATGCATCTATTCTCAATGAGGCATTCGGCCCGTTCCATAAATAAACACATATCCAGCTCGCGAATCATCCATGCGACGCATGCACACATAAAGTACTTGCTCAAGTAGGAAACTAAGAGTTTATCGAGGATAATCATCCAAATAGACAGATTTCTCTTTTTAACATTTCAGGGAAAATTAATATTAAATCTCTTTTAAAATTCCTTTACCAATTCAAGGTGATTTAAACAATTCAATCTATCAATGGGTTCACAGTTAATCTAAGTATAATATGCTTTTTGGGTCCTAGACTACCCGAAGCATAGCATAATAGTAGCTACGCACGGACTCTCGTCACCTCATGCGTATGCAGTCCCCACAAATAGGAGCACATAATCAATTATTTCACCTATGGGGTAAATTCCACCTCACAAGATTAGAAAGGAGACTCACCTCGCTCCGAAGACTCATAACCGGCATTTCTACATTCTTCCGAAGACTTGCACCAACGCACAATGCTCCAAAACTAGCCAAATAACGAAAAACTAATGAGAACATGCTCAAATACTTGTTAACAATTCAGATTATACAAATTCCCAACTCCTCTTAGTGAAATGACCAAAATGCCCTCGGGTCCACATTCCCGAAATCCAAAAATTTTCGAAGATAAAGGTTACCCATGACCTTAGGAACTCAAATACATAATTTTCTTTTAATTCCATACTCAAAATCGTGGCTAAAATTCAAAATTATAATTTTCTAGGTTTTCATCCAAAACCTCAATATTTACTCTTATTTAAATGCCTAAATCCGTATATAAAATTGTATTTAACTCAAAACCAGTAGAAATCACTTACCCAAAGCTTGGTGACGAAAATGGCGCTCAAAAGTTGCTCCAAGTCGGCTCCAATGGAAGAAAATGAGGTTAAATAAGCCAAAACCCGATTTTAAAAGATCACTGCCCAGACAACCCTTCTATGCGATCGCAACCACAGCTCCGCGATCGAATAGTGCAAATCTGCTGCCTCCAAATTCCTCATATGTGTTCGCATGAAACAACACTGCGATCACAGAAGCCTAGGTCTCCTTATTCTGCGATCGTATTCAGCCTATTGCGATTGCATAGACAAATTCCAACCCCCTCAACTCTTGCTCTATGCGATCGCATACTCTCTTTTGTGATCGCATACTCTCTCTTGCGATCGCATAGAGTAAAAATCTGCTGCCTCTATACCAGCAAACCGGCAGTCCTCACGAGGCGAAAATCAATCAAAAGTCAACCTTCAGTCAAACTTCTCAAAAGCCTTCAAATCCTAACTTTAGCCAAATTGCTCCAAAATGACCTACAGACCTCCGAATTCACTTCCGATCGCGCTCCTAACTCCAGAATCACCATACGGAGCGATTCCCAGACTCGGAATCCCAAACGGACATCGATAACACAGAAATGCACTTCAAGCCAATCTTAAGAAATTCCTTCTAATATGGTAACTTCCACAATAGGTGCCAAAATGCTCCCGGGTTATCCAAAATCCGATCCGGGTATCCGAAATCATCATACGAACTTTCTGGAACCTTCAGATCCTGATTCCGACGTTGTTTACTTAAAATTCCAATCCTAGTTCATTCTTTCAACTTTAAGCTTCTCAAATGAGAGTTTTCATTTAAATTTAACTGCGATCTTCCTGAATTTAAATTCCGACCATGCGAACCAGTCACAATACTTCAAATGAAGCTGCTCATGGCCTCAGACTGCTGAACGACGCGCTAGGGCTTGAAACGACCGGTCAGGTCGTTACATTCTCTCCCACTTAAACATACGTTCGTCCTCAAACGTGCTGAGAACTATACTGAAGTAGTTTGAAATTGATGTTTAACTTCTCATGCACCTCCCCGTGCTACCACAACTTGGCTGAGCACATTGGCTCGATAAATTCTGAAGATATTCGCTTTTATTCAAGCAATTAAGCCTTAGAGCCCAATTCCAACATCCGGAATTCTATGCCAGGCCTGTTCCAACATATGATCACCGTATCAATCACTATACGCTGTACTCAAACATGCCTGCATAACTCCGCTGAATTCACACATTGCATCACTTTACTCATAGGACCACAATAACATTTCTGTTTAAATTAATCGAAATTCCACGAATCCGATGCTCCCATGGCACCTGATGACCTACAGGTCTTACTCTAACTATTACAATACCGCCACGACGGATGAGATGCCGAAATTCATAATCAACTGCCGAGTCGACCAACCATCGAGTCTATACTTATGACAAGAAACATTACCACATTCTAAACCAAATAATGATCTTTGCCCCATAATATACTTTATATAATCAGATTGCACTAATGTTAAATCCCATAATCTCGTCTCACCCAGTACGAACTGCTCAGGCAATAAGCCACTCCGAATGCGATCAAAAGTCTCATATGACTCCATAATGTGCCAATAGGCCACCAATCCGAACACAACACAAACGAAAATCGAACTCTGGAAGGAATTACCTAACTCCCGCTCTACTACGGACTTTCCTTAAAAAATAGGAAACAAGACATACAAAATTAACATATAGAAAACTACACTCAGCATCACACTGTTGCGGTGTGCAACCCGATCCACACAACATAACCATGGCGGCGTGCCATACGATTCTCACAATATAACCATAGCGGCATGCCACCCGATCCTCACAATATAACCATGGCGGTGTGCCACCCGATCCACACGTAGAACTCACATAAGGAGATACACACCGAGCTAATTTTCTCATTGCGATAAAATACCGAATCTAGGTCACAAGCACGCTAAGTGCATAATGCCATCCCTGAGGGGACATATAGTGCAATAAGCTACAAAACTCGAGCACAACTGAGGTGCAATATACAGTCTGAATCTCAAGAGCCATCTTGCTCATAATACGTCATTGCCACGCGGAACCTCAACACATAAAGTTTACCAAGCTGTCTCACGACTCATACGGCACATTACATCATTACCTGGAATAGCTGATGACAAAATAACACCCCGACTGTTCCTCCATAGGGAACGCTCGCTGAAGCGAACACAACTGGCCCAATATAAAGCCCTGTTCACATATAAATCAATCCACCGATCTCAAGCCGATTTCTGATTTCACCAACTTGGCCAATGACCTTTCAAAGGTCCGTAGTAACCCCCTTTTGCCTCATATCACATAAGAATAACCATCATAACTGGAGCAACCTCCTCAGTTCATAATCCAATATACAAAGTGCCCTCCAGGCATAAATTCTCAATTTAACGATATCATCACAATTCTTCATACTTGGTCTATATCTTTAATCAATCAAGTGGCGTCGTGCCACATTTATGCAATCCTCCTATGGAACACATTCCAACAATCTACCATAACAATTAACTGGGTCTTACCTCCAACCCACCGACCGCACTAACGCTGATAAGCGATCAAGAATCATTAACCATGATACAAGCCCTCGTTACAAAACACCCATCTCAGGTGACGCTGAAGACAACCCCAACTTACTTTAATCATTCAACCCTTTCCTTGCTCATCCGAGCCCGTGACATCCTTGTCAACACCGAACTGCAACCTTGATCCTCACTTCATATTTCCATGCTTCTCACTGCACCCAACGTGCCAACATAAGATAGAACACAATTTTTCATCATAACTCCGAAATCATTAATATTTTAACACTTCATTATATACGAACTTTTCACTTAACTCACTTCGGGAGAATCATAGCAACACACAGGTAACTTCATATAACCGTAGAACATGCAAATCTGCAAGTAGTGGTCCAAGCCATCAACCCTTCCAAAATCTGCTTCCACATAACAAGCCACAATAGAAGAATGGTTTAAAATGTTATCAATTACGACGGCCGACAAACTTCACACGTACCACCACGAATCAAATGCATAACTCGATCACGCTGAATGAACGGATCACAGACCCCAACATGCCAAATTCAACTATGGCTAATCAATCCCTTTCCATCCAATTTATCCTTGATTGCTTTGGAAATAATACTAATTCTCTTCAACGCATAACATACTCCCTCTACACTCACCCCGAGTGACCTTGAATTGCGAGAACATACCGTCTCAAATCTCACGAATTATTTTACATTTCTCAAATGCTACACCACAAGGTAACACATCATAGAACATTCTGGGCACCTTCTCATAAGCTGCTACAGAGCTTGATTCTTAGTTGTACTTATAGGCTTGAAATCATTAGGTACCATACTTTATCTTTTGAGTTCCACTAGGACCGTTGTTTAGAGCCACCCGCTCTGACTTGGTCCCAAATATAATTCACTCCGTAATTCTTATAACACACGAATACTCTCGGCGAAGCACTCGGCGAAATCACTTCCTCTGAAACCTGTATCTATAACAGGCATAAATCCTGAACTTTTTTCCAAGCCCGAACGTGAGCCAAGAAGGCTAACCATAGAACATCCTTAATAATTCCTCCGCTCAATTTACTACTTATGGCCTTTTCTCGTAGCTGGAATAATCCATCAATTTGCTAATAACTAGAAATCATGCAAGTAGTTAATCATACAGCCTAATCATAAGCAGTGGGACTCTCCCACTTAGCTTGAAGCCATCATTTCACCATTCTTGAGTTCACTCGACCTTTTTACCTCTTATTGACTTATCCTCGCGCCACCAATTATCAAAATCTCTCAGGATCTACCTATAAATCCCCATCTTTCATATTCTGAGCCTTCATCCACATTCGCATGACTGATCTCTTTGTTGAACAACCAATATAATTCCTTGCAGAAGCTTCGCCAACCACGCGACTGCTAATCTGCTCACGAGGAATAACCCACCTAGGGGAATCACCTCTCGACATCTTCCCACGCCGCTGCACGGGGTACATTCACTATGACACCATTAGCCCATCCTGAGTCCGAGATCACCTTCCAGTTGCACAAGTCCATTCGCACCCTCGCAGATATCAATTAAATGCGCGGCAACATCCTTCCAAATTCAGGGTTATGCTGCACCCTCATCCATTTCAAGCAGCTCCTTTCTGCCATATCAATTTTCTACCGCATAATAGCCCATACTTCACATCATACCCGCAGGCTTTAATCAACAATCATTAAAATCCCCAATTCGATCCAAACTCTCTTTAAGGCGCGTAGTCATCCTACTACCAAGCCCATATGCAACCCTCGCCACTCTCCCACTTTGGCGGAACTCATCTCCTTAATCGGTCACTTAACCTTGCTTCTCATACTTGGCCTTCTAAAAATTTTAAACACCGCCTGACACTTCCCACATGTCCTTCCTCATACTATGCTACTCAATTGTTGCCTCAAATAAAGTCTATCTTCGTGGCACTTGAATCCACCATTTCTGCTAACTTTAAACCTTTCCAAAGGTCAGCTTTATCGAGCCTTCAATATTAGAAATTCTGATTCGATCTTAAACCACCGCGTCATGCGATATCTGACAGTTGTACCTCCAATATTATTTCACAATACCCTTCCATAAAGGCAAATTATAGCAGATTATAACACCAACGACTTAGTACGTTCAATCAGGACCACGACACCCTCTCATAAAAGAAAGCTCAACCACGCTTGCAAATACCAAGCCTCATTACTTTCACCATCCCACACCTGACTATCCTTAGTTCGATTGACTTTTCCCTGCAGGGAATAAAATACTAAATCCCTTGATTACACGCTGAGTAAACCTCCCTTCAATTTATTCACTGCCCCGACACGTGGGCACCACCCTACCATTACAACAACACTGCGAAATAATCGTTCATCAGCATCATGGCAACCTGTGCCTAGCCTCAAGGCTCTTAGAAGTTCTGTTACTGAGCTAAAACAATAGAATATCCCTCCAAAGTGCGACTATAATAGTCCAATCAACTATACCGGGAAAATCATCCCGCACCACATTTGTAGTTCCATTACAATCCTTCAATTTCCAATTTATAACAAGTGCTCGCGTAAGATTGAGTAGGAAGAAATCAAAGTCATAAGCCTCAAAGGAATCGAACTGCATGAAAAGGAAATCAAGAAGGGAAGTACCCCTAAAAGTCCTACAGCCTCCCGAGGATAAGTACAAACCGATCCGCAAGACTCTACTAGACTTGATCATGACTCATGAGACCGACCGGAACCTATGTCATGACCCAATTCCTAACCCGGTCGCAATGGCGCCTCTCATGAAGACAAGGCAAGCCAACTAACCCAAATCGTCTCTTTAACAATTATTAAACATAAATGAATAGATAAATGCAGCTTAACGGCAATAATAACAAGTGTTTACATCCCAACATAACCCGACCGGGGTGTCCTAAGTCACGAGCCTCTAAAGAAAACCTGAACACAACTAATAGGGCCAATAATATACAAAATTAAATTATGAAATTCTAAAGACAATGTCCGGTGCCGCGAATGCTGGCGGTCACCTTGATCAGCTACGATAGTAATAACTTTAATCAGCTAATATCCTGCTATCCGGTGATCAATACCTGCAGCTGCACACGAGGTGCAGGGAGTAAAGTGAGTACTCCAACCCAGTGAGTAATAAAAGTAAATAATAACTGAGCAGTAAGAAATCACATATAACAGATCATCATGCTATAAAGAAGCAGTGAAAAACCCTTTGAGAAATCAATGAAGCTATGAAATCTTTGAAGAAACATTTTAGCTCAGTTTAAAGACTCTTTTGAAAAATGCTTTTTTTTTTTCAACAATACGCAAATGAATACAGTAGCAGTAGTGCATATGAGCACAGAACTCCTCCCCTCGGGCCCAACACTTAATGATAGATAGTACCAGAACCACAGATAACTGCCTCCAGAAGTATCACAAACAACAAACGATGAACAAATACATTAATGCAATGCAATGCATATGATGGTACATTCCAGTACCCACTGTAACGCGCAGCCCGAGCCACCCATAATCATTTAACGTTAACGGTGCTCACTAGGGGTGTGTACAGACTCTGGAGGGGCTCCTACAGCCCAAGCGCAATAACAAGCTATCTCGTAGCATCAATCAAATCCTGGTAAGTCATTGTTACCTGACCACTTTATATCACACAGTGCCATTGTTACCACTGTTTCAAGTCACATCATACAGTGTCATTGTTACCACTGTTCTAAATCACTGCCGCGGCGCGCAGCCCGAGCCACCCATAATCAGTCCAGAAAAACATCATAAGCCCTTTGGGAATTTATAAAACAGTAGTTCTCAGCCCGAAATAACATTTAAAATATCATTTGAGTTTTCAAAACTTAGAAATATGGCTGAGTTTGCAAAAAAATATTAAAAACCTTGGACTGAAACCAAATGATATGCAAAATATGCTAAAACAGTAATATCAATCTCCGAAGGGGTCCACAAGTCGGCACAAGGCCCTAACCAATGGCAATAAGCCCAATTCACAGTAATAAAGTATGCATCTCAATCGCCAATATAGTAGAAATAACACTCGGGATGGACGAAGTCACAATCCCCAATAGTAAACGACTCTGCACTCGCCATAGAATGCGTGTCATGCCTCAATATAGCGTTACAATGTGAAATCCGGGGTTTCAAACCCTCAGGATATCATTTACAAGCATTACTCACCTCGAACCGGCAAAATCTCTAGCACGCGACACCTTTTCTCCTCAAATCGGCCTCCATGCGTGCTGAATCTATCCAAAATTAGAGTGAATACATCACAATATGATAAGGAAACAATACCCAATCGAAAATAATCGAGAAATAACAAAAATCTCGAAACTAGCAAAACCCGAGCCCTGGGCCCGCTTCTCAAAAAATTACAAAATTCATATCACCAGATTCCTCGTCTCGCCACGAGTCCGTACATATCAAATTTACCAAAATCGGAGTTCAAATGACCCCTCAAATCTTCATTTTAACTCTCTTAAGTTTCAAGCCTTAAACTACCATTTTTTGCCCATAAATTATTTGAGTTTTCAGCTCTAATCCATGTATTAGCATCATAAAATCGAGTTTTAAGTTCAAGAACTTACCTCAAGTCGTTTCCACCTTGAATCCCTCTTTAATCTCCACCAAAAAGCTCTCAAAATGATCAGCCATGGAGGAAAAATGACCCAAAATCGGATATAAAGTCACTGCCCAGATTTTTCGGAATCACTGTTCACCCGCGCGATTAATGTTCATGCGCGGGTTACTGTTCACTGCTGCTAAAAAAACGCAGCAGCTGCCCAATAATTTGAAGCAGTTTTTGTTTCACTAAAATGGCTCTAAATCCGTCATACTAACTCGGAATTAGACGATTCTTGTTCCTATGAGTCACAAATAATAATACGAACACAACCCTTCAATCGAAACTCA
>MU779398.1:45636-57974 GCA_026770625.1 Nicotiana glauca | reverse complement strand
GAGGCGACCGCAACTAGGGTAGTCCCTTCCAGTGTACTGTATTTACTTTCCATCCACTGTATTCCGGACGGATGTTGTATTTTATTTCTCTTATCAGTAGTTTCTAATGTACTTGTGACACCGGGTTTCTGGGATGGTTTTCAACGGATTTGTACTAATTGCTATTATTTAAATTTGAATTCAAGTAGTGAACTTTTATTTATGAAAATGGAAAGAAAAACCTTAGATTTTCAAAAGTATTAAAAGATGAATTAATTGATAATCTAGTTGGCTGGCCTGACAGAGGTGTCCGGCGCCACCACGACCCTTAGTGGATTTTGGGTCGTGACACGTTTGGAATTGAAAATTATGTGTTTTGTTGAAACGGCAGGTGAAAATCTGAAGGCTTTTTGGCTTGAAAGGGTACTTAAAAAGAATGTAATTGTTGCCTTATATATCTCCTTATTATTAGGACTTATAACTGTAATTTAATGTGAACATTTAAAATTTGATATAATAATTATTTGATTATTCTTAACGAAAAAAATCTTAGTTTCCAACTCTAGTGAATAAATGAAATAACTGCTGAACATGGAAGGCAATTCGTATTCCTTTTTTGGTGAATGATGACTTTTTTTTTATTTGCTTATTTTATAGTTCTAGTTCAAATTTTAAATCTCAAATTAACTCCAACTTTATTGGAGATGTGCCTTAAAAAATGACACTTGTGGAATTGTAGTTATGCCACTTGGCATCATTACATTCTTTTGCTTCTCCTTTTATATATAGATAGTTATAATAATTATTTGATTATTCTTAACGAAAAAAATCTTAGTTTCCAACTCTAGTGAATAAATGAAATAACTGCCGAACATGGAAGGCAATTCGTATTCCTTTTTTGGTGAATGATGACTGTTTTTTTTTGTTGCTTATTTTATAGTTCTAGTTCAAATTTTAAATTTCAAGTTAACTCCAACTTTATTGGAGATGTGTTTTAAAAAATGACACTTGTTGAATTGTAGTTATGTCACTTGGCATCATTACATTCTTTTGCTTCTCCTTTTATATATAGATAGATTCGATTTACCTCCCTTGACTATTAAATATGGTATTGATTATAAAGTAAAGATTGATGTTTTTTTCCTATTAATATTAAAACACATACATGCTATTTTATAAAAGAATAGTTACCTCCTATAGCGAAGGTTGATACTTTATTTATTTTAAATAAATACCTTTTAAAAAGTTATATTCCATATCTACCTTTTGATTTTTATAATCAAATATTTATTTATGGTTATCTCCTACCCTTAAGCCATAAAATAAGTTTTGTATTATTTTCTTTCTCCACTCAAATTTTTCCTATCCCTAACCAAAAGCTTCAGCCGAGGACCCCTAAAAAACATTCCCACCCCCAATCTCTCATCCACCAGCAACCCCATCTCGTTCTCATTCTCTTCAATGGAGGATAGATCTCCTCCTTCTTAAGAGAGCAGTAGTCGTCCTTCCCATTCCCCTTCTCCAAGAACACCCAGCACTCCACCTCTCACAAACCTGTTCATCCGGCCACCTTCCTAAGAAATGATCATCATCCTTGAATTCCAAAAAGAAAACTGATAGCCGCCCACTCCATTAACAACCTCCAGTCGCTACCCCAAGAAAAGGGAACGAACAGTTGCTGCAAAAAAAAGAGGAACGAAGACGACAGAGTTTTGGGACTGAGCAACTTGAATTTTCTGTTAATATATTTTAATGTATCTCGCTGTATTTCCATCTATTTTATTGTATTCATTGTCTTTTTGTTTCATTGTAATTCAATGTATCTCGCTGTATTCGATGTATTTCATTGTATTCACTGTCTCGTTGTATTCCATGAATTTATTGATATATTTTTTAATTAATGTAATTTATGTATTCAGATCTATTATATAATTTCTCTAAAGATTGCTATATTTTTGGGGTATTTTTCGATTGATGATCTTTTTTATAACTGGAAATACAATGTGTGTTATTATTGAGTTTGTTGAGTTATATTAGAAGTATATTACGTTAATTGATTCACTATCCATGTAAAAACAGTGTAATCCCATATTTCATGCCGCGAATACAGTCGAATACAATAATCTTTCCAAATATAATCCCATGTTTCACGCCATGAATACAGTCGAATACACTCGAATACAAAAATATGTCTAGCTGTAATCCCCTATTTCACGCCTAGAAATGCTACTGTATTCATGAATACAGTAACTTAAAATACATCGAATATATTTTAAAAAATCTAAAAATAAAGCTATAAAAAATAATATAATAAATGATAGCCACAACTAGCAACCACTAAAATATAATGGTTTCTGAAAGTTTCTCTTTATAAAATCATAAAACCCACGAGTTCTAAAATTTAGAAGAAAGAAAAAGTGGCACGATGTTTAATTCGATGAATGAACAGGTTGAAGAAAAGAGTTAGATGAAATTAATAATTTGGCTATTACTAAATAGGTCTCACAAGTCAGATGATGTACTTGTGAATGGGTGCAAGCCGTCAAAAGGAAATGCAATTGGGCCTATTTGTAGATACCGGAAGAAGGCCTTGGTCGGCAAGCTGGCAAGACAACGGTGTGGCCTCGTTCCCCTCGCCGCGGGTATCGCTGATTGAGTCCTCATGCTAAGAGTGATTTCTTTGGGCCTCAAGGTTGTGTGTGTTGTTAACACCATTATCTACCATTTCCTATGATTTTTGTTAAGAACAGATAATCAAATACGTTAGTAAAAGAGGCAAGGACCAACTTAATTACACAATTGTCTAAGGTCCACGTTGGGCGTCAAACTGTTTACCCGTAAAACGGTATAACTTAATTTATAGACAAGTGAATTAATTTGATCCTAAAATAGATGAATTACATATAATAATTAGCCTTGATATAACGATAAAATAGCGGAAATAGCAATTCTGGGAGCAAGGATTCCGGGCACAACAACAATGATATCAACAAATAAGAAGATAAAGTTATATTGATCTTTGAATAGTGTGTAGCATATGTTTTTCATAAAAGTCGTGTGCTAATGATAATAGAGATCACTATTTGTAGCTACACCTAGGGAACAAGGTCTTAGGATCGAACCTCTCTTTAATGTCAATTATGAGGGCCATTGAAGAATGAGTAACGGCGGGCAGTGAATGTCATGTTTCCTGCAACATGCAGTGTAATTAATCATATAGAATATTCTTCATTAAATGTTACTGAGTGGCAGACATTTATTTCATCTTTATGAGTATCATTCTTCCCGAAAACAGACGTGATCGTTGCCTTTGATTTCAGCTATCTTCTGTCTTTGATTCCATGTGTCACTTCCTCATGCGATCACTTAATACAATGTATTTTACCTTATACAATATCTTAGTAGATTGGTGCATTAGTTAGTGAGTGAGTTGTAGGGTAGATAATGAGTGAGTGAGTGAGTGGATGAAAGTAATAAAGGTCATAATTTAAATTATGGGAAGAACATGCAAGAGCAATTACATGGAACTATAACACTCCAAGTTCTTGAGATAATGGTAATTCATAAGAGATCATGGCCACTTCCTCCCCTGAATACAATACAAATTAATATCAAATTCTTACTATTAAAAGGCTCCATTTCTCCAAACAAAAGCACTAGAACATTCAAGTTAAGTTTATTGCGTATGTCAGTTCAATAAATTATTTTGTATGTCATCAGTATATATTGTCGAATAATATACTTTTGTGATATAATGATAAGTAATCCTTCAATTTTAATCAATAATTTTGAGATTTGAGCTCTAAACTCATGAAGTCGTTTTGTCAGGGAAAAGATTTATCCTCCAACATAAAATTGTCCAGTGCAATTCTGACTAGGGAAAAAAAAAGATAAACAAACAACAGGCAGCATGAACACTTTTTTCCAAATAAATAATTATAAAAAGGGCGATGGGCATATCTCTCGTGCCGAGGGGAATTCGTTTTCTAGCTAACGTGCCCATGGAGGGTGTCTCTAATATACGTCCTTCAAACTTCCTTCAATACAGTTCTTGACTAACACACACATATATAAGTGTAAAATTAATATATTTTCTTTAGTTTTCCTGTCGACTTCCACCTACCTTAGCTAGAGCTGAATTTTGATAATTTCCGTCAAGAAATAACATATGATGATGTTATCGAGAATTTGTACTGAACATGCGATAATTGAATAACATATGATGATGTTATTGAGAATTTGTAACATGCAAAATTGAATAAAAGAACTATTAAACATATCGAAATAATTGTGGTTAAACTCGTACGATAAAACAATAACATGCAGCATTTAACATTATCTTTGTTTTCTTAGTTCTTAGATAGTCTATGAGTAAAAAATCGAGCAACCCGGGGCACTAAGCTCCTGCTATATGCAGGGTCCGGGAAGGGCCGGACCACAAGGTCTATTGTACGTAGCTTTATCCTACATTTATGCAAAATAATATTTTCACGACTTTTACACGGTAGCAATTTTACCAGTTACGCCAAGGCTTCCCTTCTTTGCGAGTAAAAAATAATTGCCAAAAAAAACTAGTGCCCACCCATGTTGGATGGGCGTCAAAGGTGTGTCCGCAACGACTTGATTGTTCAAGTTCATGGCTAACACACCCATGTTGGGTGTTCTTTCTTGATACCACATTGTGGTGACACATTTACTGATACATTTGTTTTAATGTACGCACATTAATTAGTAGTTAAAAGGTGTGGTAATTGTTCAGCTGTATAAGCGAATTTCGTAACACGAATATGTGGTTTAGAGGATTCCTTTTGACCTAGATTTTACATTATTCAATTCTCGGTATACGGTTAAACGGTTTAATAAACATCTGCTCCCTATTTATTAAACATTGCTCATTTATTCAATCTTATTCGGCAAAAATACCTTAAACCACTTTTAAATTTGACTCAAATTATTAGTATCCTCTTTGAACTATGCTCGATCTTAATTACCCCCTTCAACTTGGCCTTTTGAGAGCCAATACCCCCTAGACGCTGATATGGTAAAAAGTGTGGTTGCACTCACCCGCCACGTGGATTTTTCTGTCTATGTGGCATTTTTTTTGAAAAATAATTTTTTTTTTACTTTTTTAAGAATATTACTTTTTAGATAATTTTTTTCGAATATAATTTATAATAAAACTTGGATAGAACTACATTATTTAGGCTAAATATTTTTATTTGGTAAAAAAAAATAAAGTTTTAGTAAATCTTTTTTTGAATTTGATCTGAAAATAAAGATTTATACAATTGAAATAAATATTCAAGGCATCTAAAAAGTTATAAAAAATACATAGTTTGAAATTAATTATTTTGGATATAATTTTTTATATAGATCTAAATTACGGTGCTCTAAATTTTTTTTTTTTTTATTACAGATTTTACCTAAAAAAGTAAAAATACACATTAAAAATAAATAGTCATTGCATCAAAAGAAGAAATAAAAAGAGTGTACAATTGCAAGAAATAACAAGTGCAATTGTACACTCTTTTTATTTCTTCTTTTAATGCAATGACTATTTATTTCAACTATGTATTTTTTTTATCACTTTTAGATGTCTTGAATATTTATTTTAATTGTATAAATCTTTATTTTCATGTCAAATTCAAAAAAAGATTAACTAAAACTTTATTATTTTTGGCCAAATAAAAATATTTAGCCTAAATAATGTAGTTATATCCAAGTTTTATTATAAACTTTATTCGAAAAATTATCTAAAAAAGTAGTATTCTTAAAGAGGTAAAAAAAAAAAATATATTTTTTTTAAAAAGCCACATAGACAGAAAAATTCACATGGCAGGCGAGTGCACCCATACTTTTTGCCACGTCATCGTCTCGGGGGTAATAACCCTCAAAAAACCAAGTTGGAGGGGGAAGGGGTAATTAAGACCGGACATATTCGGGAAGGATACTAATAATCTAAATCAAATTTAGGGGTGGTCTAAGGTATTTTGCCATCTTATTCCTTATCTTTTTACTAATAAAAGGTTTCATTGTATTGCCACAAGTTCTTTCATCTGCACCTTCGTGTTTAAAATTTACCTCGTAATGGATGCACTTCTTCATATGCACTACATATTTTTTTCCTAATTATTTTGTACTCTAATTTGTGCATACTCTTAAATCCGCATGTATCTTTGCAATAACAGCGATCAAAAATTGTAGCAAGAGATATATGTTTCACCTTATTTTGGTCTCTCTGACTCCTTTCATAATAAAAGAAACACATTTCTTTCAAGAATACTGTGCTAAAAAATAAAAATTCCGTCATTTAAGGAGGAATACTGTAATCCAAAGGCGGAATTAAATTTGACTAGAAAGACCTTTGGATGTGTTTCTCTTTACTCAGAAACTTAATTATAGTAATATTTTTTTTCCCAAATGTCATTTTTTTAACAAGCTTTCAGAGCAATATTTTCATTCAAAAAACGTGCTCTATCAATAATGGCACTTTATATGCAATACAAGAAAACATATGATGAAGTTCGCTCGTCCCAGAAGCACGGACTTACATTGCAAATATTTCACATACTAGGTCAAGTCATGCGTTTTGGGAAAACGCCTTACGAAAGTGTAAGCTTCATCTTATCTCACTTTTATTCTTATACTAGGGAACTTGACCGCGCTTCGCGCGATGGTTAAAATATGTTATAATTTTGTAATTATATTCCCACATTGTATATTTATGGTGAAAATGAAAAACGAAGTCCATTAATTTCAACGTCCATAAATGATATGTAAATAACATTTATTTGTAATAATGTATGTTGGGCCTCCATATTTTACACCTGAGCCATATCCAATTGCTACATAGAGGACGTGCCCAGTTACAACAACAACAACAAACCAGTATAATTTCACTTAATGCGGTCTGGGGAGGATAGTATGTAGGCAGACCTTACCCTTACCTTAAGATAAAGAGTTTGTTTCCAAATAGACCCCCACATCCTTCCTTCAAGAACTTCCCATCTTGCTCTTGGGGAGACTCGAACTCACAACCTCTTGATTAAAAGTGGAGGTTACTTACTATCACATCAACCCCTCTTGTTTAGCCGGGTTTAATTATTTAGGTTTTACTATTTTGCCCCTGAGTTATATATAGAGTGGGGAGTCTTTGTAAATAACTAGATTTTGTATCGTCCAGTGAATGAAAGATGTAAAGTTCAGATATTTCTCTCTATTTGATTTTCCAGAACCTTCATCTCCACTTCGATTTGGTTGTAACTCATGGAAGAAACATGAATTTTATCATGGTATCAGAGCAAGGTTGAGTAATGTTCTTCATTTGACGGAGTAATTTCTGATTTTTAGCTTGTTTGGGGTGAATCACGCGACCTAGGGTTTTTGAGATTTCGCCTACGGTTTTGAAATTTTTTCTACTTTGAGCGGTTTTGTTTCTAGATAATTCTACTGTAATATTGTGAGATTTGTGAGATTCTGCTGGTTTCCTCTGATTGATTCACATTTCGAGTCAGCTAAAGCAGTTTTTTTATAGAGCTGGTCATAATTCACGGTCCCTTGAAAAGGAAAAGGTTTGATTCCTTTCTTCTTTGATTTTTCATTCAGCACACGTGTGAGCCAGTAATTTTGTCAAATTGTTATATGTTTGTCTGAGTGTCTACTGTTGCAATGGGAGATAATTCATCAGCTACAAATCTGCGTACTACTGCTTTAGATTCGGGGTCTAATGTGACCATTCCTATTGATTCATCTCATCCATATTACATTTCTTCTTGTGCTGTGCCGGGAATTTCTCTGGTATCCACTCCTTTTGATGGTACATGATATGTGAATTGGAGTAAGGGAATGTTAATGTCACTTTTTGCTAGAAACAAAATAGGTTTCATAGATGGATCATGTTCTAGACCTTCTGTTACTTCACCTCTTTACGAAGCTTGGGATAGATGTAACAATTTAGTTGGAACATGGATTTTGACTGCTTTAACCACGCAAATAAAGAATAGTGTTCTGCATTCTAAGTCAGCAAAAGACATGTGGGATGACTTGAGAGATAGATATGGTCAACCTAATGAGGCTCAGATCTATCAGCTCAAGAAGGATTTGGTTGGGGTGACACATGGGAATAGTGACATAGCAACATATTACTCTAGACTTAAGGAACAATGGGATGAATTGAGTATTCTTAATTCTTTTATGACTTGCTCTTGTTGTGATTGTATGTGTAAATGTGGAGAAAAAGGGCATAATGCAGGTATGATTGAGAGTGATAACGTGTACCAGTTCCTCATGAGTTTAAATGAATCCTACACCGCATCAAGGGGGTAATATTCTCATGATGACACCACTTCCTAGTCTGTCCAAGACATACTCTTTGTTAATACATGAAGAAAAATAGAGAGAAGTACAAGCAAGTGTGTCTTTGATAACTGAGGCTGCTTCTCTCATTGCTGGAGGCAACAACATGCAGCAGCACCCTCAAACTTAGAATCAAGGTTTCAATCCTACTCAGAATCATAACACGAATTTCAGAAATGGCAACAATGGCGGAAAATTCCACATTGACTATAAGGCTGGACAGAAGTATATGGGAGATGGAAGAAAAAATACCATGTTTTGCAACTACTGTAAAAAGCCTGGGCACCTAATTGATAGGTGTTACAAGCTACATGGTTACCCCAACAATAATCAACCTCATAATAGATTCAATAATAACCAGAAGGCTAAAAGAACTGCTGCTATTTTACAAACTTATGAAAATGATGAAGGAACTGGATCAGATTCTGGACAGTCTACTGTATGTGGATGAGCAATAACCAATGAGAAGATGAGCTAATTGATACAGCTCCTACAGAATGTTGCTATTGGGTCTCAAGGTTCTTCTCTTCTTGAAGGCATTGGTTCTGCTAACTTGGCAGGTAAGGTTATTGATTTAGATTCTAGCAGCTTTGCACAGTCTGTCTTATCTGCCCCACCTGATTCTTTGTCCCAAAACCCCTGGATCATAGATTCAGGAGCTACAGACCGTATGACTTCTAACTTGTCTCTTCTTTCTGAAATCAAACCCCTTCCTACTCCTTACTTAGTTGCTTTACCTAATGGCTATAGGGTAAAAGTCCATTCAGTAGGTTTACTTCCTCTATGTAAAACACTTTCTCTTCCCATTGTGCTGCATGTTCCTTCTTTTCAGTATAACCTACTATCTGTTCACAGACTATGCAAGCAAATTAAAGGTTTGGTTTGTTTCAGTGAGTCTACTTGCTTTTTGCTGCAGGGCCCTTCTCCGAAGAGGCCACTGGAAGTTGGTAGTGAAGCAGATGGCCTATACATCCCGCAACCAGAGAAGTTTCTTAGTGACGACTCTATCCCTTTATCTCCGTTTGTTTCTTAAATAAATGTGTACCTAGTTCCAAGTGTAATATTTCCAGGAACTGTGAGAATATCATTGAGTCTAAGTCTGTAAATTCCATTTTGAATGATAAGTATACCTTGTGGCATTATAGATTGGGGCATTTACCTTACAATAAGTTGAAGTCTATTTCTTCTACACTTTCCATTTCTATACCTTCAACCCAAAAATTTCCTTGTCATATTTGTCCCTTAGCTAGAAAGACATTGAACTCCTTTACTCCCAGTTCAACAACTACTACTTGTCTTTTTTATCTTATTCATGTAGATGTTTGTGGTCCCTATAATACTGCTACACATTCGGGGAACATTTATTTCCTAACCTTGGTTGATGATTAATTTAGATCTACTTGGACTTATCTTCTCAGTACAAAATCTAATGCCTTTATAGCTTTGAAAGCATTCATTCTCATGGTTAAAACTCAGTTTAATTATAGAGTTAAGACAGTGAGATTTGATAATGCTTTTAAGTTAGGATTAAGTCATGAATCTTCCTCCTCCTTTCTCTCTAAAGGAATTATTCATCAAACATATTGTGTAGAAACACCTCAACAAAATGAAGTTGTTGAAAGGAAACATATACACTTACTTGAAACTGCAAGAGCACTTCTTTTTCAATCCAAAGTGCCTTTGAAATATTGGGAGGAGTGTATTCTGACTGCAACATATCTGAGTAACAGATTTCCAAACTCTGTCTTACAAGGAAAAACTCCTCATGAGCTTCTTTTTGGTACACCTCCTTCTTATGATCATCTTAGGGCTTTTGGTTGTCTTTGTTACATTTCAACACTCAAAAGGAGTAGGGATATGTTTTCACCAAGAGCAAGTCCTTGTGTGTTCTTGGGGTACCCCTTCGGGAGGAAAGGTTACCGGGTATTACACCTTATCACTCAACAAATTATGATGTCTAGAGATGTGATGTTTCATGAGGGTGTTTTTCCTTTTGCTTTACAACAACCATCTCTTTCTTCTGAGTTCCTTGCAGCTACTCCTACTGATCTTTCTTCTTTTTGTCCTTCTCCAGAATCTTCTTCTTTGCCCATACCTGCTGCTTCCTCTCCCTCTCTACCTACAAGTTCTTCTTTTCCTTCTCCTTCTCCTCCTCCTTCTCCATCTTCTTCTAATGTGACTCCACTCACTCCTACTCTTGTTCCTGCACCTTCTGCTGCCTCCCCTTCTATTCCTCTAGTTGTTACATTAAGGAAGTCTTCAAGAACTCACCAAAGACCTGGGTATCTTCAACATTTTGTGTGTAACTCTGCCTCTATTTCTTGTCCTTCCCTCTCTTCTATTTTACCAGTTCACACCGATTTGAAGCAGGTTTGTATTTCTGCTTTGTCCTGCCAATCTCAATCTTTACTTAACTCTCTTTCCACTGTACACGAGCCTAGATATTATTCTCAGGCAGCCTTGCATCCAGGATGGCAAGAATCCATGTCCAAGAAATTTGAAGCCTTAGAGGCAAACAATACTTGGAGTTTGATTCCTTTGCCTGTTGGGAAGCATGCCATTTCCACTAAATGGGTTTATAAGATTAAACATAAGGCTGATGGTTCTATTGAAAGGCTCAAAGCCAGACTTGTCATTAGAGGAGATACTCAAAAGGAGGGTCTTGACTACATCGAAACGTTTTCTCCTATAGTCAAAATGACTACTATCAGGTGCCTTTTAGCTGTCGCTGTCAAGAATCAGTGGCAACTTTTTCAGCTAGATGTTAATAATGTGTTTTTACATGGGGATTTAATAGAGGAGGTGTATATGAAGGTCCCTCAATGTATGGTTGCCCCTTCTTCTGATTTGGTTTGCAAATTAAACAAATCTTTATATGGTCTTAAACAGGCGTCTAGACAATGGTATGCCAAGCTCTCTGATGCCTTACTTTCCAAAGGTTTTCAACATTCTAATAATGATTATTCTCTTTTTTTTAAACACTAAACACTCAACTGCTGGTTCTGTGTATTTGGGGGTCTATGTAGATAATATTGTGGTAACCGGTAATGATATAGACGACATTCTTCATCTTAAACAGTTTTTGGATGCTCAATTCAAAATCAAGGATTTAGGTTCTTTACATTACTTTCTTGGTCTGGAGGTCATGTATGTGTCTGATGGTATTTTGGTAAAACAAAGGAAGTTTGCTCTCGAATTGGTTGAGGAATTTGGGTGCACTGATTCCAAGCCAACCTCCAGTCCTCTTCCTTTGGGTCTGAAATTGTCTTCTGATGTGGGTCGTTTGCTTCCTGATCCTTCTCTTTATAGGAGGTTAATTGGAAAATCAACTTCTTAACTCATACTAGGCCCGACTTGGCTTATACAGTTCAACATCTTAGTCAATTCATGCAGACTCCCCGGTAGCCCCATTTGGATGCTGTTTTACATACTGTGTGCTACATCAAAGGATTGTCTGGTTTGAGACTTCATTTCTCCTCTCATTCATCATTTTCTATGGCTGCATTTTGTGATTCGGATTGGGCCTCTTGCCCTGATTCCAGGCGCTCTATCAGTGGAGTTTTTATTACATTGGGGTTCTGTCCTATCTCTTGGAAGTCGAAAAAGCAGACTACTGTTTCTTTATCATCTACGGAGGCTGAGTACAAGTCTGTTCGGAGATTGGTGGCTGAACTAACTTGGCTTTGTCGCCTCTTGGAGGATATGAATGTTACTGATTTGACTCACATTGCTGTTCATTGCGATAATCAGTCTGCCATTCAAATTGCAAATAATCTTGTCTTTCATGAGCAGATTAAACACATCGAGCTAGACTGCTATTTTGTTCGGGAGAAATTGCAAGATGGCTTAATATCATTGCATTATATACCTTCTAGTGTCCAACTTGCGGATATTTTCACTAAGAGCCTTCCTGGTTAGGCCCATTTGCAGCAATTGTCCAAGTTGGGAGTGGGTTCTTCCAGTCCCACTTCCAACTTGGAGGGGGGGGGGGGGGGTTTGTTGGG
>MU779398.1:20417-35732 GCA_026770625.1 Nicotiana glauca | reverse complement strand
CAGATCAAACAAAAAGAGTCGTTAGGTTATTTAGAAAAAGAGTTTAACACTGAAAGTCTCAGAGTCACAAGCCAAAGAGGTTCAAGTTAATTATAGACTCACAATGAGTCTAAAAGCCTAGGGTCCCAAAGCGAAACCCTAGTACCATTTGTCAAAGAAATCCCAAAACCTAGGGTTTCGAATAGAGTCGGAGGTGAGAAAACAAGGTCTTTGAAAGAGACTTTGAAATCTCTTTCAAAGACTTATGAGAGACACACATACACAAACAAGTTCAAAAGAAAGAGATGATGCAAGTTTTCAAACAACAGTAGAGAAAAATATACAAACAGAACTCAGTAAGGCGACCAAAATCCAGGATTCAAACATAAAAAAAAATATAGCAAAGAGTGAGGAAAACAACACGAATCAACATGCGAGCATAAGAGCAACAACAGAAAAATAGAAGAGTCTTGCATAATAGAAAAGAAACAAGAGAGCAAACTCATGCATAATAAGAAGAACACATACGATCATAAAACACACATAACGAAAGAACAGGAAGAATCGAAAAACATTTGAAGAAATCTTTTCAGAAACCCTAAAATTGAAATTGAACGATTTTAAAGATGAAAAACCTTTAAAATGTCAGATAATGCTCAGGCATGTCACAGATCTAAAAGAAATAAGAAAGTACAGAACCTCAGATGACTTAGAGTTGCAAAGAAAACCCTAGAATGAGAAAGGTCTTGAGGAAAGTCGGATCTTGAGTCGAAAAGACTCATATTGCTTGAACACGCCAGAATAATGGCCGGAAAGGCTATAGATCTACTGATCTGAGAAAGATCTAAAGAGAGCCATTGGGTTTGGGCTCCAGAACATTGAGAAGCTTAGGTTTAATGGTGAGAGAGAGTGAGTACATTCCATCCCTAGCCTGGAATGCCATAGATTCCGGTGGAAACATGGTAGGAACAGGTAGGAGATGATTAGGGTTTCGGAGAGGCTAGAGAGAGTTTGGGAGACGAAAAGAATTTCAAGGCGGTGCCTCAGATAGAATTAATTAAGGTAAGGGGGTTATGGGGATTAAAAATAAAAAGGAAGAATTACGGCCGTTGATCAAAATGATCAACAACCAGGATTAAAGGGGAGCCTGGTGGATTTCAAAAATGGGTCGTGGGTCGGGTGATTTGGGAATTTGGTAGGTATAATTTGGGGTGGAATTGGGGGTTAAATTGAGGTTAAATTTGAAAGAAAATGAGGCTATAATTGAAATAGAAACGGGCTAGATGTTAAATATCCAATTTTCCCCTTTTTATTTTTTTAAAAATAGTAATAATGATTTTAACAAAAATTAAAAGCACTGAACTAATTAATAATATATAAATATTAATCCAAAAATATTGCAAATAATTTTATAATTGCAAAATCCTGTTAATTGTAAAATAGGCTATAATTGCAATTATATGCAATTTAGCTTTAGAAATACCAAATGAATTCGTAAAAATATACAAAAATCACATTATTTATATTTTGGTGTAAATATGAGAATAAAATAAGTTAATCACAAAAAGGATATTTTTGGGAATAATTACTAATTGTTGTACAGCTAAAAATGGACAATAAATCGATTTTAAAATCTTTAAAAATTAGGAAAAATACCAAAACTCTTGGGCATGCTTATTTATACATATATATGTTATTTTGAAAATACATAGGGAAAAATTTGGTATCAACAGCTGCCCCTCTTTACCCGGGAAGGATGAAAGAGTTGTCGGGTAAACATATGATGGCCAATTTTAAAGGAAGAATTTCGACCGAGCTCTGGTCCTTGAGCTGCCTACATATCCCTGGTTTTACAGGAATCAGTACATATGTAGTTCAGGATCCATTGGCGGACCATGCCGATGGAGATTTCAAAAGACGAACGCGATGTTCAGGTTGAGAAGGATGGTCAGAGTCCGATAGGCTGCAAGAACTGGAGCGGGCTCGCTCCTGTTGAGACGACCATTGCTAGCCGGTGTACCTGAAAATGAATAATACCAACATATATCGTGCGTAAAATTAAATGTGATGCAAGTTCCCATTGGACCATGAATGTTGTCTTTGGACGGTTAGGATGACGTCCTCAGAACATGACGTCCTGGGATATGAAGCGTATAATAAAGGATTCACAGGCTATGAAATGATGTTCTCGGGCTATGAGGATGATGTCTCCGAACTATGATGCCTTTGAATAATGATATGCAAAAGATAAAATGGGGTCCTCAGGCCATGGCATGGCGTTCTTGGGCTATGAAAATGGTGCCTCCGAACAATGAAGCCTTTGGACAATTCGGCGATCTTTCAGCCCAGGAAATGCAGAAGGTGGAGATCTTTCAGCCGATGCAAGACAGATAAAGTGGCGATATTCCAGCCATGCAAGAAAGAATAAAGTGTCGATGTTTCAGCCAGCAAATTTAAATAAAAGTGGCGATATTTCAGCCATGCAAGAAAAAATAAAGGTAGCGATATTTCAGCAATGCAGTCGTAAATAAAAGTGGCGATATTTCAGCAGATGCAGGATTAAAATAAAGGTGGCGATATTTCAGCCATGCAGGCGTAAATAAAAGTGGCGATATTTCAGCCGATGCATGATTTAAATAAAGGTGGCGATATTTCATCTAGCAGATGTAGATAAAAGTGGCGATATTTTAGCCGATACAGGATTTAAATAAATGTTGTGACATTTCAGCCATGCAGGATGGAGGTACAGCTTAACCTCGGAAGGCAGAAAGGTAGCCTTATGCAATGCAAAAAATGCAGGATGGATGTAGAGCTTAACCTCAGAAGGCAGAATGGTAGCCTTATGCAATGCAAGAAATGCAGATGGAGACAGAGCTTAGTCTCGAAAGGCAGAAAGGTAGCCTTATGCAATACAAGAAATACATGATGGAGTAGAACTTAACCTCGGAAGGCAGAATGGTAGCCTTATGCAATGCAGATAGAGACAGAGCTTAGTCTCGGAAGGTAGAGAGATAGCCTTATGCAATGCAGAAAATAAAGGCAAATAATAATGAAATCTCTTAGCTGATAAATAATAGCTAATAGCTGATTGCTGTATTGTGGCTGCTAGGGATGTCGCGTACGGATGGAAATTGTAGATAGGTGATGATTCTGAGAGTTGTATTCCTAAAAAAGTATGAGTGTGTAAATGTATCTGATGATTTTATGTCTTGGGCGCTTGCATCCAAAGAAAAATCGTGAGTTTTGTAAAGGGGGGAAGGTTAGTTCGTCTTCCTGTGGACTTCGCTCGTCCTACTCGACTCTTATTTTCATTAGGGTAGCATCGCTAAATAAAGCAATTTTGATAGTAGTCATGCATAATTAAAAATAGTTTTTTTAGATGAACCGACGACTGCGACGCGGTTCAAGACATTGCAACCTCTCTTGTTTTGGAATTTTGAGGGTCCTTCTCAAAATTCTGCCCCAGTTTACTGGGCTGGCTTCCGATGGCTGCGGGTGATGAATGGCTGAAAATCACTTCGAAATTTTGAGGGTCCTCCTCAAAATTCTTCCCCAGTTTCCAATGGTGGGGGAAATGAAAATTTTATTGAATTGTGACCGAACTTATAAGGATGCCTACGTATCTCCTCTTAAATGGGAATCAGGTCAGACATAGTTCAAATTACATCATAAAGAAATCATAAATGGCTACACATAATATCGTTTGACTACATCTGAATTGATCGGCTTCGGCCAAACTTCTTCGTCTATTTCTGCAAGTATGAGAGCTCCTCCTGTTAGAACCCGATGAACCATGTACGGACCCTTCCAGTTGGGAGAGAATTTCCTCTTGGCTTCATCTTGATGTGGGAAGATTTTCTTCAACACTAGCAGTCCCGGTGTGGATCATCTCAGCTTGACTCTTTTGTTGAAGGCTATGGACATTCTGTTCTGATAAAGTTGGCCATGACAAACTGCATTCATTCTCTTCCCATCTATAAGAGCTAACTGCTCGTAGCGACTCTTTACCCATTCTGCATTATCGAGTTCTGTTTCCTGTATGATCCTCAGGGAAAGAATTTCTACCTTGGCGGGAATGACTGCCTCATACCATAAACCAACATATAAGGAGTCGCCCCGGTTGATATGCAAACTATGGTGCGGTACCCCAACAAAGCAAATGATAACTTTTCATGCCACTGTTTATGCTTTTCTATCATTTTTCTTAATATCTTCTTGATATTCTTATTGGTCGCTTCTACAACTCCATTCATCTGAGGTCTGTAGGTTGTAGAATTCTTGTGTTTGATCTTGAATGTTTCACACATTGCTTTCATCAGGTCACTG
The DNA here is from genome assembly GCA_026770625.1 of Nicotiana glauca. Lineage (NCBI taxonomy): Eukaryota > Viridiplantae > Streptophyta > Magnoliopsida > Solanales > Solanaceae > Nicotiana > Nicotiana glauca. The sequence goes on along the minus strand of MU779398.1, from coordinate 31,427 downwards.
CTAAGATTAGAACCATTATTAGTAATTATTGACTCTGGGATGCCGAACCAGCAAACAATGCGGTCACGGACAAAGTCTGCCACGACTTTATTAGTCACTGCCTTGTATGATGCTGCTTCAACCCATTTGGTGAAATAATCAATTGCCACTAGAATGAACCTGTGCCCATTTGACGCGGCAGGCTCGGCAGGTCCAATAACATCCATCCCCCAAGCGGCGAACGACCATGGCGAGCTTGTTGTAGTAAGCTCGTTTGGAGGCACCTTTATAATGTCTGCATGTATCTGACAGCAATGACATTTTTGGACATATTGGATGCAGTCCGTTTCCATAGTCATCCAAAAATAACTAGCTCGGAGTATTTTCTTGGCTAAGACAAAATCGTTCATATGTGGGCCGCAGGTTCCTGCATGAATTTCTTCCAATAACCTGGATGCTTCCTTTGCATCGACACACCTTAACAATCCAAATTGGGAGTTCTCCTGTATAGGATTCCTCCGCTATGGAAGAAATTATTGGATAACCTTCGAAGTGTGCGCTTCTGATTAGCGTTTGCAAGCTCTGGATATTCTTCTGTTGCTAAATATTCCTTGATATCGTGAAACTAGGGTTTCCCATCTGCTTCTTCCTCGACATGAGCGTAGTAAGCTGGCTGATCATAAATCTTTACTGGGATAGGATCAATGAAATGCTTATCTGGATGCTGAATCATGGAGGATAGGGTAGCGAATGCATCGGCAAACTCATTCTGAACTCTGGAGACATACTGAAACTCTGTCTTTGTAAATCTTTTCCTCAACTCCTGTACATGATGCATATAAGGGAGTATCTTGGAATTCTTGGTCGCCCATTCTTCTCGGACTTGATGTATAAGCAAATCTGAATGTCCAATCACTAGCAACTTTTGGACGTTCATGTCAATGGCCATCTTGAGCCCCAAGATGCAAGCTTCATACTTGGCCATATTGTTGGTGCATGGGAACCTGAGCTTGGCGGATACCGGATAATGCTGGCCAGTTTATGATACTAGGACTGCTCCTATGCTAACTCCTTTGAAATTTGCTGCTCTGTCGAAAAATATCCTCCAACCGTCATAGAATTCTGCAATGTCTTCTCCTATGAAAGATACCTCTTCGTCGAGAAAATACATCTTTAGAGGCTCGTATTCTCCATTCACGGAATTTTTAGCAAGATGATCTGCCAGTGCTTGTCCTTTGATTGCCTTCTGAGTCACGTAAACAATGTCGAATTCACTCAGCAGGATTTTCCACTTGGCTAGCTTGCCAGTGGGCATGGGCTTCTGAAAGATGTACTTCAGCGGATCCATCCTCGATATGAGATAAGTAGTATAGGCATAGAAATAATGCCTCAACTTCTGAGCTACCCAAGTTAGAGCATAACAGGTACGTTCTAATAGAGAATACCGGGCCTCGTATGGGGTGAAATTATTGCTAAGATAGTAGATGGCCTGCTCCTTTCTCCCTATTTCGTCATGTTGTTCTAGAACACAACCTAATGCTCCATCCAATACCGCAAGGTAGAGCAATAGAGTTCTACCTGGTTCGGGCGGAACCAAAACTGGCGGTGTTGACAGGTATTCCTTGATTTTGTCGAAGGCTTTCTGACATTCATCGGTCCATTTGGTAGCGGCGTCTTTCTTTAACATCTTAAAGATTGGCTCACAAATGACAGTGGACTGAGCTATGAACCGGTTGATGTAGTTGAGTCTCCCTAGGGAACTCATCAAGTCCTTTTTGTTCTTTGGCGGTGGCAATTCTTGAATGGCCTTAACCTTTGATGGATACAACTCTATTCCTCGGTGACTTACGATGAACCCAAGTAGTTTTTCGGCAAGAACCCCGAATGCACATTTGGCAGGATTCAGTTTCAGATTGTACCTTCTCAGTCTGTTGAAGAACTTCCTCAGATCTTCCATGTAGTCAGTGGCTATCTTGGATTTAATGATGACGTTGTCTACATACACCTCGATCTCTTTATGTATCATGTCATGGAAGATAGCAGTCATGGCCCTCATGTAGGTGGCGCTAACATTCTTTAACCCAAACGGCATTATCTTGTAACAATACATCCCCCACGACGTAATGAAAGCCATTTTCTCTGCATCTTCCTCGTCCATCCGTATCTGATGATACCCAGCGAAATAATCAACGAATGACTGTAGTTCATGCTTGGAACAGTTTTCAATTAAAATATGTATGTTTGGCAGGGGGAAGTCATCTTTCGGACTAGCCCGGTTGAGATCCCGGTAGTCAACACAGACTCTAACCTTCCCATCCTTCTTTGGTACTGGCACGATGTTGGCTAACCATATTGGATACTCTACTACCCTGAAAACCTTGGCTTTGACTTGCTTGGTGACTTCTCCCTTGATTTTCAAACTCATGTCGGGTTTGAACTTTTTGAGCTTCTATTTTACCGACGGGCATGTTGGATCGGTTGGCAGTTTGTAAGCTACAATAGATGTACTGATCTAGTCATGTCATCATACGACCCGACGAATATGTCATCATACGACCCGGCGAATATGTCCTCATATTCCCTTAGAAATTTCGTGTACTCTTTCTTTTCTGATGGCGATAGATGAACACTGATGCGCGTTTCTTATACATTCCCAAGTTAACAACCTCAGTCTCGTCCAGATTGGACTTAGGCCTGTTCTCAAAATCCTCAACCTCTTTAACAACCACTTCTGGTATATCATCCTCTTTTGAGTCTATATCCATTTGTTGCGTTGTCTCGTTGCAAGTCACAATCGTTGGTTCATCAAGATAAGTAATAGTAATGTCATGTAAATAAAGTAAACGATAAAAGGTAATAAGAGCGAGATTTATAAGAAACCAAAATGCACTGATGAATTTCATAATCGTTTTGAACATTGGAGGTCTTATTTTGAAATTAAAATACGGAAATAAAGTTAACTAGCAAAAAAAAAAGGATGCATGGTGCTTTGTTCAGCCTTGCTACCCCGAAGCTTTCCGGGCCCTGGTAGTTATGATGGACCAATAGTTGAGGCGTGCTCCTCGGCTCACGGCTTGTATGGAAGGTCCTTCCTCCCCTTCCTCCTCGAAAATGACACAACAATCCATATTATCATCTTCCAAAAAAATTCCTCATTGCTGCCAGTGCTTCCTCTTCTTCCGACCCATATATGACATCGTCTAGCTAGAAAGTCTGCTCCAGGCGAGGTATTGGATGCTCTAGTGGGTAGTAGGTACTGCTCCATGGTGGCGACTAGTGGTTGAACTCCTCCTAAGTGTATTCATATCCCAAACCAAAAGTGGTACCATGTTTCTTCAGCTTGATACGTTTGGTGATTCCCTGGAGGTTCTTGCCAAGTCCCTTGCTAGGTTCGTATCCACACCAATTCAGTATACTTTCAATTTTTTTATCCCACAATTTATCCTTGTCCACGACGTTGACTCGCTCAATATGATGGTAGGTTTCTCCACCTATCTTTCTTCTTCCTCCGATTGCTGGGATGATGTGGCAACTGTATATGGGATTGCTACCGTCGCCATGAATAATCACCTCTTGGTGATTCTATTCAAACTTCACTACCTAATATAGGGTTGATGCTACAGCTCCAGCGGCATGAATCCATGGCCGTCCCAATAGCAAGTTGTAAGACGCTGGGATGTCTATTACTTGAAAATCAACATCGAACCAAGTTGGTCCCATTTGCAGACATAAACTGATTTCCCCAATAGTGGACCTTTGGGAACCATCGAAAGCTTTGACATTGATGGCTCCATCCTTGATCTCATGCATGCTCTTTCCCAATGTTCTAAGAGTTACCAACGGGCAAATATTGAGGCTAGACCCTCCGTCAATCAAAATTCTGGTGATGAAATAATTCCCGTACTGTACAGTGATATGCAATGCTTTGTTGTGGCTTAGCCCTTCCAGTGGTAGCTCATCTTCATGGAAAGCAATTTTATGACTCTCCAATTCTTGTCCTACCATGTTTGCTATCTCTCCTCCAGTTATGTTGCTGGGTACATATTCCTCACTTAGTATCTTCAACAAGGCATTCTTATGTGCATCGGAGCTTTGCAGTAGAGCCAAGATGGAGATTTTTGCCGGTGTTTTATTTAGTTGATCAATGACCGAGTACTCCTTTGCTTGTATCTTTCTCCAGAGATCATCGGATCCAGTTTTAATAGGCCGTCTAGGGGCCTGCTTACTTGATTCAGCTATATGTTCCGGGGTATAAACCCTGTCGGTTCTTGTCATACTCTGTGCCACAACTGCTTCTTCGTTTTTGGCTTTTCCTTTTCTCCTTGACTAGGCTGTGTAATCCCAAGGGATTGCCTTCGTATGGAATGGTGCCATAGCTGACATTGCCACAGGAATGAGTACCCATTCTTTGGGAGGTAACACAACAACTTCAAATGGCGCAGGTGCTTTTGGGGACCCAAACTTGACCTCAATTGGTCCTGGCGTCTTTGCATAAGATGGTGTTTCAAGATCAAGCGGTATGGACATGTTCTCTTCAGCGCCTTCAGAAGGCTGGATCTGGACTACAATTGGATTAAGTGTGACTGTTGGTTTCATTGGCTCGTCACCTTCAGCGATCAATCCGATCGATCCTTTGGGGTCCCAATCATCTTCTATCTCAATCATGTGAATGCCTCCACCTTTGTGGTCAGGTAAGGGGTTGTTGCAAACATTAGGAGCAGGATCCTTTGCCACGATGATCTTATTGTCAATCAAAGCATGAATTTTATCCTTCAGAGAGTGGCACTCATTAAGGGTATGCCCTTTCATGCCTGAATGGTATGCACAGGTTTTGTTTTGGTTGATCCATTGGGAAGGATTTTTTAGAGTTATAACAGGGATATGGGTAACGTAACCAATAGCTTTAAGCCTTTCATACAGCTGCTCGATTGGTTCGGCAATGGCGGTGTATTGTTTGGGAGGTCTGCGGTCGAAGTTTGGTCGAGGTCTAGGGAAATTTTGGCGAGGTGATTGATAGTGAGCTTGTTGGGTATTTTAGTCTTGGTAGATGTGTGCGGGTTGGGAGTATACGGGAGGTGGAGATGATTGGTAAGTAGGTGGTGGATCTTGGTAAGAGGGCAAAGGTGCTTGGTAATTTGGGGTAGGTTGATATGTAGGAGGGCGTATTGGGTAGGTTTTGTATTTTATTGAGGATTTTGTTCTCTGTGCAACCATCATGGCACCCACATCCCTTTTCTTGGATGTGCCATCAGATTGTAGAGCCTTGTTGGTAGCCTGTAACGCTTCAAAGTTAATGACCATACCACTTTTAATACCTTCCACGATCCTCTCCCCTAGCTTGATGATGTCGGAAAATTTCTGGCCTTCAATCAACGTCAACCTCTCGTAGTACTGTAGGTCTTGGGCCCGGACAAAAAACCTATTCATTTTTTCTTCTTCTAAAGCCGGCCTGACCTTAGCGGCTTCTGATCTCCAACGAGTAGCATACTCGCGGAATGTCTCTGTGGGTTTATTTTTCAAGTTCTAGATGTAGAACACATCTGGTGCATTCTCCATGTTGAATCTTAACCTGTCCATGAAATCAGACGCCATACTTACCCAGTTCAACCACTTCTTCGGGTCTTGGATAATGTACCAAGATAGAGCATCCCCTTTCAGACTTCTCATAAAAAGCTTCATGCGAATCTTTTCATCCTTTCCTACTCCGACCAGTTTGTCGCAGTATGTCCTTAAATGAACTCTGGGATCACCTGTGCTATCGAACATCTCAAACTTGGGAGGCTTGTACCCCTCGAGTAGTTTGGCATCTGGTTGAATGCAAAGGTTTTCGTAATTTACTCCCTCGACCCCCTTCCTTCCTTCAACACCCCGGACTCGGCTAGTCAGCTTCTTGAGCTCTGTGGCCAGATTCTTGATAAGAGAGTCTTTGTCATCAGACTCAGGTATGCCCGAGGCGGGCTGAATGGGGTATGGTATGGTTTCCACATAGATAGAGGTGTTGTGGTGATGATTATTTGTGGAGTTTAGTGGTTCAGGGATGAGCAGTGGGATATTGCTTAAAGTGTGGCATGTGTTGCAGTGATGATGTGGAGTGGGTTGGTTATGTGGTTTCGAGATGTTTTGAGGAGGTGTGGGATTTTGAGTGTTGGGGAAGTTGACATCTAGGGTAGTTAGGGAAAATGATAAGCTTGCCAAATTCCAAACTTGGTCCAATTCTTCCTGAAATTTCAATAACTTCTGTTCGAGCTGGGAGGCATTTTCCTTGGAAACCTGAATACCCTGAGAAGTCTCTACCCTTTTAGCGGAATTCTCCTTTCTGATGTTGCTCAAATCTTCCATTTCTCCCTTGTTCTTGTTTCTGATAGGACTCGGAGGTGGAGGGCCCTTAGATCTTGTGGAATATGATGACGATGCCAGAGTGCACAAACTAACCTTTGGGGAAGGGGAATAAAACAAAAGTAAAAAACAAAAAGGTAACAAGTTAGTGTGGATCATGAGGAGAAAAACATCGCAATATTTAAACATATAGTGCAAGAATATAAGTCGTGTCCTAATTTGGGAGCCTCGTTGTGCCCGAGGTAGGCCTAGTGACAAGTTGATTTAGAGAACTTATAATGCTAAATGCCTCATTTTATTGATAAAAATAAGATGAATCCCAAAACGACACTAAAATTGTGAAAAATAAAAACGTCACTAATGGCCATTGGCCTTATTACATTTAAAGAAAAGAAAATACTCCTAACTACTTGGTCCTAGAAGGACCTTTCCCAGACTCGGCATCTTTAGCTCCACCGAACAGCTTCACCAACTCACGCAGTCCCAACATCAAGTAGGTTCTTGCCAAGTGTCCTCCTTCATTTCCCTCAGCATTCTAGCAGTTTTCAATCCTCTAGATGAACTTCCTCTCTTGCTCCACTAAACCCCGCTCCAAATACCCTAGTCGCTTGTTGGTGCTGACAGCCATATCTTTACATTCTTCAATTAGCTTTTGATGGGCTTTTTGAATTTCCTTGTGCTCACTCTCGCATTCCCAAATCCTCTTGCGCAATTGGTTGTACTTAACCTGTACTTCAGCCTTTTCGTCGATGACCCTGTGACCGTGAACAAACCCGGATTGTCCAAACCTACAATGATCGTCTTCCAACCAACTTGGATAGTATAGAGTATAAATAGTATGGTACCTGTCTGGTTCTATGGAATCCTTTCCCATGATGATTTTGCATTGCCATATGTGTTGAGCTTGACACTTGTATGGACTATTGTCATTTTGAAAGTCGGCCATGAAGTGACTTATTTTGTCGACCCTTGGTATAACCTGCCTTCTTCCTGCCTATCTCATGACTTGGAGAGGGGCATAGGGATACGTTCCTCTCAGACCAATGAGTATAAGAAATGGCACATCTCGAGATTGGACAATGAACTCTTCAGTAGGGAACCATTCAAACATTCACTGCACTTGGTCCTCTTTTAGATTTTCAAACAACTCTACCCACCCTTTAGCGTCTTCTGGTTGAGCAAACATGTTAGGCATATAATTCATTCGTCTTGGCTGATGGAAGGCGATATGATCATCCCAATCTCTGCGTAGAATCTCTTGCCGATATTCACCCCTTTGAAGGTGCTCCATTAGCCAGAGTTGGAGCAGTAAGTTACAACCCTTAAAGTGATTGGCCCCTTGTTGACAATTTTCTAGGGCTCGATATATCTTCGCAATGATCATAGGTACTATGCTAAAAGGCTGCCCGCCAATTCCTTCCATTAAAGTCTTGGTGACCATGGCCAGTCAGGTATGGATCCTAGCCTTCTTTATAGGAAACACTATCATCCCCAAAAAGCAGAACACAAAGATGAAGACTCTTCTGTGGATGTGCCCCAATGATGTGAGGGAAAATTCATCTGGGTAAGTGCGGCAAGACTTGCTATGGCCGTATCTCTTGTACAGATAGTTGAAAGGAATGTAGGAATCCTTCAAGCAGGTCAGGTCCGTGTTCTTCTTTAGTCCCATCATTTTGAAAAAACACCTACCATTGCGATTTTCTGGCATAAGCAAACCTGGAGTCTCCCATGGAATACCAGCTAATCCTCCCATTTCCTCGAGCAAAGGTGTCATTTCAAGGTCCCCGAAGTGGAACACAGATCTGTCGGCATCCCAGAATAAAGTTGCAGCCTCAATGATTTTATTGTCGGGTCAAATTTCCAAAAAAGAAGGCAAATTCCCCAAATATTTGCGGACGAGGGTCTGATCACTGGAGTGAAGGTCTTCCCACCAGCTTAGCAACCTTGGGTGGATGTTGGTTACCATGCCGAATCTAGGGACTTCGTGCCTCATTTTCTGCAAAACAAAGTGTTAGACCCTTACCCCCGCCAGACTCGACTATTTAAACCAATAATTAGCATAAAAGCATTCAGTTCTCCAAATAAATGCACAGAACGTGGTGATGTCCGTTTGGGATTCAAGGAGACCCGGTGGACTTTGGACAAGGCTATCTTAAAGAGTCATTATGCGGACAACATAATCGACTCGGCTAGGTTTGACAGTGATGCATGCACAGTTTAAACAGAGTAAGGTTTCTATGGGGTATTAGACTGGTAACCTTGAGCAGACAACTCAAGAGGGAAAGGCACGAAACCATCTACTGCACCACTGATCGACTTGTTTTACCGTAAATACGCCTTTGCCAAATTTAGGGAGTGATAATATCAGAAGATCGCAACCACTCATTATAAGTGTTGCTATGGTATTTTGTTTTGAACGAGTGGAATATGATGTTGAAGATGCAATTACAAGAATGAAATAAGTTTTCATGTATTTGCACATTCATAAAGTAATGATTACAATAATTGCTCATAATTACAATAGCATTGAAGGAAAGCAGTAAAGGAAAGCGTTAAAAGAAAACAAACGAAGAGCCAAGTCAGTTTCATAGAAGAAGCGATAACGACATTAAGTAAAGGAAATAAAAAAGCAATAAAGTCACAAATAGCATGAAATGGTAAAAGCCTAAAAGAAAATCCCTAGTAGAGTCGCCATGCTGTCGATGCCCCCTTTTTCTAAAGGCGAAATCGGGTTTACGACATTTGGGCAGATAACTCTATTCCTTTTGGGAATTTGAGTTTTTGATATTTAGAAGAGTCGCCACCTAATGATTAAGTGCATTAGGACACTAAGAAAATTAAAAGAAAAGAAGAACACGAGAATGAGTAAGGGCTTGAAATTATCTCAGGGGGAAGGTGTTAGGCATCCCCAAGATCCATTAGTGTGGTTCCCGAGCATGCTACAATTGTGTCTTTAAAGCGAATAAACATACAAGAAAACTTCCACATAACGATTACATGTAGGAATGTACAAAGGTCAAATAAACATGTTGAAGTTAGGGAATATGTGGTTTCATAGTCGTTTAAAAGAATGTATAAGTGCAGAAAAATGGGGATCAAATAACGAATGTAAATAATCAGACAAAGAAGTAAAATGGGCGGAAGTTTATAAAGAAACAATGCTGAAAACCAGACAATTAAAAGAGCTTGTGCATAATAAGTGAAAGAGTTGAAAAAAACTAAACATCTTAAAAAGAATTCTGAAAAAATAGAAGTGAACAAGTAAAGAGGAACTCTTAGGTTTATAAATAACGTGGATCACCCCACACAACATCCAGTAACCATTTATACACGTAGTGTTATCGCGAGGTCATCATATCCATGTCTACCCTTCCCACCCCGTTAAGGTATTAAAATACGGGATAGTATCGTTACATAATACATGCTATTACCCATCCCAACCCTATCAGTCTCGGAGGCATTGAAACTACTAGTCCTAAAGGAAGAGGGTTCGGGCTTTTCAGAGTTTCAAAAGGATAAAAGTCTAGGCGACAAGAAAAAATACATAAACAGTTAGGGGGAAACAAATAGCAGTTAAGGCTCACACAAGCCTCCTCACTTAAAAGAGCAAATATAGCATGACTTCAATATTTGGTCTGAATTAAATTAAAAGCGAAGGCTGGGCTGATTCATCACATATTTCTTAGATAAAGAGTCCGAATTAGCCTTGTCTGGATGTAGTTGATCAAAATTGGCGCAATTAATTACCTAATAGTTTGCCTAAGTGAGACCTATAGGCATGACATCTAATAAAGCGTAATGATTTTAGGGAAAAGGTTGCTGGTTTTATAAACAGAAGATCTACAGATTTTGACGACCTTATGACTGATTTTGGACTCGTAGATGAAATAGATGAAGCTAGTTCAGTTGATTATTCCTATAGGCATGATTTCTAAGTGTAATTGGTTTTAAACGATTACATAAATTCAATAGTCCTATAGGCATGTTATCTAGAGTGAAGTTGGTTATTTATTAAACCTGTAATTGTTTGCCTAGCAGTATGTATATGTAGAAGTGCAGAAACCTAAGTTTTGATTTCTATATGCAGAACTTATAGGCATAATTTCTAAAGTGCAAAAGTGCAGAACTTATAGGCATAATTTCTAAAATGCAAAAGTACAGAAAAATTATAGGCATAATTTCTACGATACAGAAGTGCAGAAATGCAGAAAAGCTTATAGGCATAAATTCTACGATGCAGAAGTGCAGAAAAGCTTATAGGCATGAGTTCTAAAATGCAGAGTGCAGAAATTATAAATAACCTATAGGCAAATTTTTTACCCTTTGAATGCATTCATCCCCATCCCTTTTCACTAGCCATCCCCAATCGTTATTACAAATCATTACAGACCCAAATGAATCAGAAAAGAAAAGTAAAAATTACATCAGAAGTTCCAACTACATCCAAACAGCCTAATTCAGACTCAAAGTCCAACAATATGAGATAAACCAACTTCCAAGATTAGATTTCCAAAAGCCTTTCTCATATTTGGGGTGTGTCATAGTTCCCAAGAGTCTCAAAGGGCTCCAAGCAGTGCTTCACCCCAAACCATTGCAAAATTAAGATCAAAGTGCAGTGTGAAAATATTAGCCCTCAGATGTCCAAGTTCAGAGGGAACTCAAGGTCCCAAAGCAAGGCTCCTAAGGGGGGGGGGG
>MU779398.1:7677-19928 GCA_026770625.1 Nicotiana glauca | reverse complement strand
TCAAGGTCCCAAAGCAAGGCTCATAAGAGGGGGGCAGAACTTAAGAGTCTAAGAATAAGTGTAAGTGCATAGAGGGGGAATCAGGGAGAGCCATGGCAAGCTGGTGGTCATGCCCAACAATTAGGAATGTTGGCACACCCCTGACCAGCCTGTTAGCCAAACATTAAGAGTTAGGATCCATTATTGATCAGGTTATGGCCTGGGTAGTAATTGGGATACTGCCAGGCCAAGAACCTTAACTCAAACATATAGAAGGGGATAGGGGTAGGGATTCACAATAGAAACAGATACAAAGAAGAACATAATTAGCATAGATCATTGAACATGAGAAGTAAAACAAACAAGAGTGCCGAGACTGTAAAGTAAACACATAGGGATGAGGCAGAAAACTAAATGAAAAAGATACCAGTTTCAAAGGAAAACAAGTAAGAAAACAGTAGTCTTGAGAGAGCCAAGTTGCAAATAAAGTGATTCCAAAAGATCTCAACCAAAGTAGAGTGTTGAATTCAAAACAGTATTGCAAGTGTGCAAGTACTGAATTGGAAGACTAGTAGTGAAGGTGGACTAGTAAGATGTGCGTTGAAGTTCTAAGGTATTGAACTCGAAGTGTGGATATGAAAGTATTGAATTGGAAGTGTAGATGTAAAGTCCGGTCTGTTTAAAGTGCATAAGTTCAATCCCTTTTATAGTGCAAAGAGAACCAGTAAGAAAGGTAAAGAAATCATTGAAATCAGTCTCCCTTTGTTTAAGGGATTCTGATTCCAACAGGTAGAAATTAGTTAAGGAAAGAAATTTCTAATTCAACCTTTCAAAGTAGCACAAAAAGGGTAAATACATAAAAGTTATTTAAGGAAAATAGTCAATGGTACACGGTTTGTGCCAAATATGGAAAGGGAATCAATTAAACAGCCATGAAACCAAAAATTACCAGTTTATTTGAATGAACCAAGTCAAGAAAGGTAAAGGAGGTTCAATCGAAGGAAAAATCAGTGACAGTTTATCAGCCTTATTAAAGGAGTTTCAGAATCAATCACTTAGTTGGTAAGAAAAACCTTTTGAAAGAGAAATTTCGCATATATATAAGAACACAGATCAAACAAAAAAAGTCGTTAGGTTATTTAGAAAAAGAGTTTAACACTGAAAGTCTCAGAGTCACAAGCCAAAGAGGTTCAAGTTAATTACAAACTCACAGTGAGTCTGAAAGCCTAGGGTCCCAAAGAGAAACCCTAGTACCAATTGTCAAAGAAACCCCAAAACCTAGGGTTTCGAATTGAGTCTGAGGTGAGAAAACAAGGTCTTTGAAAGATACTTAGAAATCTCTTTCAAAGACTTATGAGAGACACACATACACAAACAAGTTCAGAAGAAAGAGATGATGCGAGTTTTCAAACAACAGTAGAGAAAAATATACAAACAGAACTCAGTAAGGCGACGAAAATCCAGGATTCAAACATAAACACATATAGCAAAGAGTGAGGAAAACAACACGAATCAACATGCGAGCATAAGAGCAACAACAGAAAAATAGAAAAGTCTTGCATAATAGAAAAGAAACAAGAGAGCAAACTCATTCATAATAAAAAGAACACATACGAGCATAAAACACACATAAAGAAAGAACAGGATTAATCAGAAAACATTTGAAAAAATCTTTTCAGAAACCCTAAAATTGAAATTGAACGATTTTAAAGAGGAAATTTGGGGAAAACCTTTAAAACGTCAGATAACGCTCAGGCATGTCACAGATATAAAATAAATAAGCAAGTACAGAACCTCAGACGGCTTAGAGTTGTAGAAAAAACCCTAGAATGAGAAAGGTCTTGAGGAAAGTCGGATTCTGAGACGAAAAGACTCATATTGCTTGAACACGCCGGAATAATGGCTGGAAAGGCCATAGATCTACAGATCTGAGAAATATCTAAAGAGAGCCATTGGGTTCGGGCTCCAGAACCTTGAGCAGCTTAGGTTTAATGGTGAGAGAGAGAGAGAGAGAGAGAGAGAGAGAGAGAGAGAGAGAGAGTACAGGTCATCCCTAGCCTGGAATGCCAAGGATTCCGGTGGAAACATGGTAGAAACATGTGGGAGATGATTAGAGTTTCGGAGAGGCTAGAGAGAGTTTGGGAGACGAAGAGAATTTCAAGGTGGCACCTCAGATAGAATGAATTAGGGTAAGGGGGTTATGAGGATTAAAAATGGAAAGGAAGAATTACGGTCATTGATCAAAATGATCAACGACCAGGATTGAAGGGGAGCCAGGTGGATTTCAAAAGCGGGTCGTGGGTCGGGTGATTTGGGAATTGGGTAAGTTTTAATTAGGGGTGGAATTGGGGGTTAAATTGAGGTAAAAATTGAACGAAATGAGGCTATAATTAAAATAGAAACGGGCTAGATGTTAAATAGCCAATCTCCCCCTTTTTTATTTTAAAAAAATAGTAATAATGAGTTTAAAACAAATTAAAAGCACTGAACTAATTAATAATATATAGATATTAATCCAAAAATATTGAAAATAATTTATAATTGTAAAATGCTGTTAATCGTAAAATAGGCTATATTTATAATTATATGCAATTTAGCTTTAGAAATACCAAATAAATTCGTAAAAATATACAAAAACACCTTAATTATATTATGAGAATAAAATAAGTTAGTCACAAAAAGGATAATTTTTGGGAATAATTACTGATTTTTGTACTGCTAAAAATAGACAATAAATCGATTTTAAAATCTTTAAAAATTAGAAAAAATACCAAAACTCTTGGGAATGCTTATTGATGCATATATATGTTGTTTTGAAAATAAATAGGAAAAAATTAGGTATCAATAATACCCGAATATCATCAATGAAAACTATGACAAATGAGTCAAGATAAGGCTGGAACACGTTGTTCATCAAATGTATGAACGCTGCTGGGGCATTGGTTAGCACAAAAGACATAACCAGGAACTCATAATGACCATATCTTATCATGAAGGTTGTATTAAGAATAGCCGAATCCCAGATCTTCAACTGGTGATAACCCGAACGGAGATCAATTTTGGAGAACACCCTCGCTCCTTGAAGCTGGTCGAATAAATCATCAATGCGAGGCAAAGGATACTTGTTCTTAATTGTCACCTTTTTCAATTGCCTATAATTAATGCACATTCTCATTGTTCCATCTTTCTTCTTTACAAACAGAACCGGCATACCCCAAGGCGACACACTAGGTCGGATGAATCCCTTATCTAGGAGTTCCTGAAGTGCTCCTTTAGATCCTTCAATTCTGCTGGTGCCATACTATATGGAAGAATAGAAATGGTAACCAAAATTAATATCCATGTCCGGTGGCATGCCTGGCAGGTCTGTAGGAAATACATCAGGAAAGTCCCTCACAACTGGAACATAATCAATACTGGGAGCCTCAGCTCCGACATTCCTCACAAAGGCAAGATACGAGAGACAACCCTTCCCAACCATACGCTGGGACTTCAAGAAATACATCACTCTACTAGGAATATAATCAGTCACACCTCGCCACTCGATCCGTGACACACCCGGTATAGCCAATGTGACTGTCTTAGCATGACAATCCAGAATAGCGCGACACGGAGATAGCCAATCCTAAAAACATATGATTTTCATGATACAGATTTAACCACAAAAAGACATATTACTAATACTCATTTCGTGCTAATTTATTTATAGATGAGTGATTCTTGCAATGATTATGTAATGATGAGGAACTTACAGGCGATTATTTTCCCAAAGGGTTATTGCTTTTTCAAATCTTGCATTAGTTGGAACAATTTTATTTGAAAAACTCTACATATGATGTAAAATTGGCTATCATCGCCCTCTTGGTTACTTAAGCAGAGCATTTCATTTATTTCTGGCCACTTTGGGTTGCAAGTGAAAGTAAGGAAAAAATCTGGATATGCAGCCCACCTATAAATTGTCATTGCATCTTGATAATTTTGTGCCCTATATCGGGGTCCCCCAGTGTGTGATGAAGTCAGTATAATAGTTTTTCCTACCATTGAACAATCAGAATCACCTCAAAGAACAACATCCATTAATCCAGTGGAAAGATCAACTCTGAGTTTTTTTTTGATTATTTCGAATATAACGGAATCTTTCTTCGTCTATCGCCATGTAACCATCAACGTTGTACTGCTGCAATAGTTTTCCTTCTAGTATAAGAGTTTGTCCCTCATTAATCTTTGTTGTATCCTGAAAAAATAGAATTGTCTCACTGTTAAATTTTCTCTCTTGGAATTTCTATTATTTATATCTGCCAAAAGAATTCCTAGTCTATATCCGTCTTAGCCATATAGGTGTATTAATGGGTATGTCATAGACATGAAACTTGGTGTGTAAATCTGTGATTCTTTGAAGTCCCTTTTTTCGATGTTCTACAATAACATCTCGTTTGAAGTTTTCTTCAGTAAGATCACCAACGTTTAATCCTGCAACTTCATAGGCTGTGGGTATATTGTATTGTTGACCATATCTTGTCCTGTCAGATAGTACCCGTAGGCGGAACACATATTCTAGATGCTTTCTATATCTATCCCTATCCATCCTAAATGTTTTTACCAAAATGTTATGCTCATCTAACATTTGAGATAATTCATGAACAATCTTAGGATCAATATCTTCTTGCAACAGCCAACTCATTCTGTTACTTATCTCATTTTCAGCGTCGTGTATATAAAGCTGAGCAAACTGTGTCTTCTTCCCAATTTTTGGTAGCAAAGAGCCTATGTGATGTTAATTCTGACCGCTCATACTGAAAACATACGGCCCCTTCGAACGATTAATAGATCCATCAATTTCTTCCCCCTATAGATGTGAATGTGAACATCGAGTTATAAGCCCTGAAATTTTTTGGAAAGTTGATACCTAGTTGTCTAGAATCTATTCCCAAAAGATATTTGAGATGGGGTGGTAGTTTATTCAGTAACGGTTGCCGTACGCAACCTTCCAAACAACACAATGAGAATTTAGGGTGTGATGTCTGTGTAGTTTTTCTTGTTCATTCTTCATACCATAAAATAGCACAACAATATTGGCATGTGTACGTAGGGGGACCCAAATTCCAAGTTGTTGCATAATGACCTGTCAAGTTCAAATTTTTTAATATCAATATAAGCATGCTATACTTAGATTATGATGCGATTTTTCTATTTTCCCACGTTAACAAATATTGAAAGTAACAACTTTGGCACTATTGTTAAGAAATAAAGCTTGGTAAAGAATAACATACCATTTTTTTAGGCAACACATGTCTCCCTTCGTCGTGATTAACTTCATTGTGAATCTTCTCACCAAATATAGAAACAGAACTATTTTCTTTCTTGGGTGATAATTGTATTTCTTTTCACCTATGAGATTTTTTGCTTTAGTCTCGCAAACTTGAATCTACAAGTTCTGATTACACTTAATTCGTCGTTCTTTTGGTTACATTGTACTGTTGATGAGAATCTCTTCAATTTTATTTTTAACATCCTTTCATGCCGAGCTAAAACTGGCAAAAGCTGCTATAGTAGGGTAATCTCTAACGGAATATTCACTGACACACTAAATTCCTTAACAGTAGTAGATACCAATTTTATTTAATCTGCTATAAAATTATGGAAGAGTAAAATATATCAAAATAATATGTAAAAGGGAATATTCATGAAAAAGAATATGATATAAGTATAAGATATGAATATTGGAGGAGCAAATCTAAAGTGAACTAACCTGGTGATGAAATTGGAATTGGAATCAAATAGGGTATATTGAACAAATTTGTTTATGTGTTATGTTTTGTAAGATAGTTTAAACAAAATACACGCCTTCCTTGGATGTGCTAATGCTTGAACTTCTAGAGAAAATAGAATGGATATTTGGTTGGTTGAAGAGTTTGGAGAAGATGAGTATAATCCGGTATAAGGAAAATAAAAAAAAGAATTAGGGATTTGTCTTTTTGTTATTTAGTAGGAGAGTACCGTTAAAGATTTGCTGGTAAAAATGTAACAGTCAAGCGTGAGGGTTGAGGGATTTAGTGGTGTATCATAAATATATTCTTAATTGTAAATCATATGACTGTTATATGTTCTAGTTCAAATCTATATAGATTATTATTTTATTTTGCATTGTTATGCCTTTATGTATAGGTAAAAATGTATTCTAACAATTTGAGAATTTTAAAACTTCTACGAGACAAGTTTTTGTGAAAAGAAAGAGTAATACTCAAAAGTCCAGTAATTATGTATAAGCCAAATGCAATTCCAATAGCAGCCTAATTGAAGTTAAATGGTGCAAATTGATAGAGCAAATGCATAGCAACAACCACATCAGTTGAGCCCATATCCACTAAATTCTACTGCCTACCAAAAAGTATATTCCTAGGCTGCTTCACCGCTACATCAGATAACAGAATTCTGTTAAATCTTGATTGTTTTTCATTTTCTGATATCGACGTCGCCGCTGCATTTACAACTGCCATAACTCTTCTGCTAATTCTAACTTTTCCTTCCAGTCTATGGCCATTCCACTTGTTAAGTACGCTTGTTGTTGTTGTTGTCTTATATGATAGAGTATTTACATTATTTGTTGGTTGAGCTGGGGAGAAGCTTCTCGCCGGCCTATGAATTGGTGCTTATCAACTTTACTGAAGAATTCAATCCTCATTTCAGAATCATATAAATATCAACATTATTTTGTTGTGTCTCTTTCGACTTGATTAATGGACGCAATTTGAAATGTGCATTTCAATTAAGTGACTATTAGCTTTGGGGACAGTGATGTAGTATACTAAGTTTTACTAATTTTTCTACTCTTAAACTAGTTTTTCGCTTTGGGACAAAAATAGACGAAGTAAATAAATTGTCAAAGGATTGTTTCATCAAGAGACTTTATCCATCATGCACAGTAATTATACTTTCTTGATGAATGCAATACACTTACATTGAAGGAGAAGAGGCAACATTCACTCCAAAACCATGAATTTCCAATTTAACCGTTATTGCACCGAAAATATAAGTTACCAATCTAATAAATGGATGTAATTAGTAATATATCTACAAGAAACTACTCTGGTGCCATAATAAAGAGGTAGAAATCAAATCAAAATAAACTTCAGGACATAGTTGACAAACCGAGCTCAAGTTTTTCAGTGAAGAAGCCAACACTTTCATATTCTAAAGTGGTGTAAATGACCAAAAATTTTGACACAGTTCTTCGCAGTCTTACAAACAACCAAACAAAAAACTAAAAAGAGGACAAAACAGTTTTATTTAAGTACACACAAAATGCTATAACCAACACTAAAGACTCTACTATTTGCATTTGTTGGTGTCTTCATCACCAAATTCATCGTCGTCTATGATTATGTTTCTTCTCTTTCTGTTCTTAACACCATCATTTGACATGTTGATCTTCATCAGAGTCTTCCAAGTTATCGAATGAGACATCAACAACCTGTTTGGTTTTGAAACAGAAAAGTTCACATACCTATTAAACATGTCCAGTTATAAATATAAAAAAGATAGTTTATTCACATTAACTATTACATTGTAAATCAGCTTATCTTTTTTTAATTAATCTTTGTATTCTGCACCTTTGGTTCATTTTCATCCTCCAATAAGCTTTTTTCCTACAAAAACAACAAAAGCTTATATATATATATATATATGCAAGTCCAGTATAATTATGGATTAGTTGTTTAAAACAAGGTATAAGATATACCTAAAAGCCCCTCTTGAAAATTATAATTGTTTAATTTTAGATTGAAAATAAATTCTTTTTTGCAAAGGCTTTGGATTTGGATAGGTACATCATTGTTATCTGATGACAGCCTGTTGAACAACTTGTGGGCTGATGTATCAAGTAGCTTCTCTACAACATGATTAAATAGGACAACAATGCTCTCCCCAATTTTGTCTTTGACTTTTAGGTGTATCTTATACCTTGTTTTACGTACTAAGTTAGTTTAATTAATAACATGAATCAAATTCACATTCTCACGAACCGGCTCAAAATCAACCCGAGACCACGTTCTTGTCACGAGCACTCGACTCCAAATAGCCCAAATCTATTCAATTTAATTTTATAATGTAAATAACTCTTCAAGTAACTGATTCTACAATTAAATTCTAAGCTAATACACGAAATTAGGTAAAATGACCAAAACGCCCCTTGGGCCCTCATCTCGGAATCGGGTAAAATTTACATTTACAGAATCCTCACACTCTCACGAGTCTAACCATATAAAAATTATCCAAATCCAATGTCAAATCCTCAATCAAAACTCAATTTCTTGGTCAAAGAACTTTTCCCCAATTGTCATACAAATCCTGAAATTAAATGATGAATTCATATTTAGATTAATGGGTTATAAGCAAAAAGGATTTTAGAGTCGTTACCCAATAGATATCTCTGAAAATCCCTCAAAATCTCGCTCAAATCCGAGCTCCCAAGCTTAAGTTTTGATAAAAATGGCTAAACCCTCGATTTGGAAATCTTATATCTGCCCAAGTAATTCCTTCTTCGCGAACGCGGTCGAAGCCTCGCGTTCGCGAAGCACAAAAATGACTTTGACCAAAAACCTCTAATGCAAATGCGACAAGGCTCTCGGGAACGCAGTGCTTTACGCTGATGAACCTTCGCAAACGCAACGGGCAGCACGCGATGCACAAGACTCCACAGGGCCAATT
Organism: Nicotiana glauca; assembly: GCA_026770625.1. Taxonomy (NCBI): domain Eukaryota; kingdom Viridiplantae; phylum Streptophyta; class Magnoliopsida; order Solanales; family Solanaceae; genus Nicotiana; species Nicotiana glauca. Next base: position 11,243 of record MU779398.1, on the reverse strand, counting down.
CCTCTTTCGCGAACGCGAAACCCAATAGCGAACGGATAGCACAACCATCTATCCCTTTGCGAACGCGGAAGCCCTGTCGTGAGTGCGAAGGGTAAACTTTTCCCCAGATTGCGAGACCCATCTCTCAAACGCGAAGAAGGAAACCAGAACTGACTGATACAATATTTTCTACAATTTCCTAAGTTCAAAAATGACCCGTTGAGCATCCGAAACACACCTGAGGTCCCCGAGATCTCAACCAAACATTCCAACCAATCCTAAAATATCATTCAAACTTGTTCAAATCTTCGAAATGCCTGAAACAACATCAAAACACAAATTTCACATCAGATTCAAGCCTAAAAACTCCAAAATCGTCTAAATTACGCTTTTCATAAAAAATCGAACCAAACCACATCCGAATGACCTGAAATTTTGCACACACATCCCAAATGACATAACGGAACTACGGTAACTCTCAGAATTCCATTTCGACCCTTGGATCAAAATCTCACTATCGAACCGAAAACATTTAAAATTCAACTATTGGCATTTTAAGCCTAAATTAGCTACGGACCTCTAAAATACAATCCGACCACGCCCCTAAACCCAAAATCACTCAACGGAGCTAACAGAACCATTGAATTTCCATTCTGAGTCCGTCTTCACACTGTTCTAACTATGACCAACTTTCTAACACTTAGGCTCTCATTTAGGGACTAAGTGTCCCAAAACTCTCTGCACCTTAGAACCGAACATCTCGGAAATTCAAAATAGCAGAAATAAACTCGGGGAAAGCAGTTAATAGGGGATCAGATCATTAATTCTTATGACAATCGGCCGGGTCGTCTCATCCTCCTACACTTATGTCGATGCCCCCTTTTCCTCGCGAAATCGAGTTTACGACATTTGGGAGGACAACTCTATTCCCGTTTGGGAATTGGGTTTTGGATTTGGAGAGTCACCACCTAATGATTATAGTGAATTGGGACACTTTTAAATGAATTTGAGATAAAAAACCAGAGTTTGGGTAAGGGCTAGAAATTATCTCGACGGGAAGGTGTTAGGCACCCCTCAAGATCCACTAGTGTGGTTCCCGGCCATGCTACAATTGTGACTTTAATGCAAACAAATAAGTAAACAAGCAAGTATTGAAAATATGAGAAAATGTTACACAAAAGGATTTATATATGCTAAAATTTGGAAGGAAAACAGTTTTTGGGATTAAAGAAGAGGTACACAAGTAAAGGAAATGGGTGTAAAATAATTGATGAAGTAACTACAAAAAGAGATACAAGAGACAGAAGCTGAAGATGTGACAAATTATAAAATTCTGAAAATTATTAAGCTAATAAAGAGCGAAGGGGTCCTAGGTTTATACATTATATGGATCATTCGCACAACACCGATACCCAATTGTATGCATAGTGTTATCGTGTAATCATCATCTCCATGTCTACCCTTCCCACCGCGTCAAGGTATTAAAGCGCGGAATGGTATCGTTTACTTATTGCATGCCACTACCCATCCCAATCCTATCAGTCCTGGAGGCAAATGGACTACTAATCCTAAATGGAAAGGGGTTTGAGGCTTCAAAAGTTTCAAAGGATAAAATGCTAAGGCGTCAACCAAAACAAGTAATTGCAAATAGAAGGGGAAACAGACAAGCAAGCAGGGCTCAAATATACCTCCATAAATCATCGAAAATCACAGAGTTTAGAATGTCTTTCACGTACTGATTTTTGATCTTATTTAGATAAAGTGACGAGCAGACTGGTTCAACGCATATTTTTAGGTGAAAAGTCTACATTAGGCATACTCGAATGTAGTTGTTTGAAACTGATCTGGTTGACCTAAGTGTTGATTAGAACTAGACATGATATATACCAATTTTAGAAACAAATGTGCAAACTAATAGGGGTTACTGATTTTAGCGGGACAATATAAGTCAACAGCTAGTATTATCTTTATTTAGATTCGAAATTTCCTATAGGCATGCTTTCTGTATGAATAATGATTTGGACACCTTTTAGATGTTGACAGAAGTCTTATGAACATGGTATCTATAAGCAACTTTTTGTTATCTGACCTACAAATTGTTTGCCTAGTGATGTTTATAGATGCAGAATGCAGCAGTTTATAGACCATGTTTTTATCTAAATTTGCAGGACAATTAGAAGTTAACCTATAGGTAGGATATCTATGAGCGGAGATGCAGAAATTATGAATGAATCCTATAGGCATGATTTCTAGGTGTATTTGCAGAAAATTGTTACAAACCCCTATAGGCATGATCTCTAGACGTGAGTTTTGTAGAAATGCAGAAATTAAAGTTTACCCTATTAGCCCGATCTTCTAGGTGGATATGCAGAAATAAGAGTTTAAACCTATAGGCAGGATTTCTACCCTTGATGCGTAAAAATAAATCCCATCCCCCCTTTTTACTAAGTCCCCCGAGTTTGTACAAGTTATTACAACCCAAAATAAATAAACTGGAATTAAAAAAACATCAGAAATCCTCAGCTATATACAAGCAGCCTAATCCAGACTTAAGGCCTAATAATATGAGATTGATCCACTTTCGAGATCCAAATTTCCAAGCCTTCTCTTATCTAAGGTGTTTCAGAGATTCAAGGGATTTCAGGAATCCCAGGCAATGCATACACCCAAGATATTGATCAGAAATTGAGTTGTGTAGTGCGGAAGGGCCAGACCTTATGTCTCCAAGTTTAGAGGGAGCTCAAGGGTCCCAAGGCAAGGCTCACACAAGAGGGGCAGAACTTAAGTTCTAAGAATTGAGTGTAAGTGTAATAGGAAGGGGTAGAGGGGCTGCCCAGGCAGGCTGGTGGTCATGCCTAGCCACAAGATAGACTGGCACACCCATGACCTAACCTGTTGATCAAGCATTTAGAGAGTAAAGACCTACAAGAGGTCAAGCCATGGCCTGAAAAATAATCAGGAGTATTGGCAGGCCAAGGCTGTTACTCAGTATGCACACAATAAGGGTATGGGGATGGGGAATTGACAAAGGGTCTAGTTCATATCCATGGACAATGACTTCAGACATTGTCATGTTTCTGAACCATAACTTTAAGCATAAAAGGGATATGAGGGTTTGGGATCCATAAAGTATCAAACAAATAATCAACAACTGACAGGATGTACACATGAATTAAACATTGAATTTCAAGGGAAAGTGATATGTTACATCATGCTAGAAACACATGTAAACTAAAGAAAACATGGTCAGAAGTAGACATGAATGAAGCATTTTGTTGATGAAGCTTGAAACTTAACTAGAACATACCAGTTGTCGCACCTCCTTTTTCACCTACCGCACCCCGCGAGGGCGTGGTAAAGGGAGTTTTTCCAATTAAAGGACAATCGAAACGGGATTCGTTTATTAAGAGATTCAGAGTCGCTGTGAGCACGTGATTTTTGCCCTAAGCAAATTATTCCAAAAGTTGCAAATTAAATAATTTTACAATTTTTAGAAATTTTGTTGCATTTTGTCGTATTTATTAGTTGCATAATAACTCGTGTTAAAAATACAAAATATGCATTTAGGATTTTTATTTCATTCTTAT